>JAAAKG020118310.1:0-38397 GCA_010014905.2 Druon quercuslanigerum
ATCCACAACTTAATTTTTCGAAAAATGCGTAGAACATTGTTTAAATTGCATTTGTTTAAACAAATTATGAAAAAGTGGTTTTTTCTATCCGGAGAATTTTTTTTTAGAAAATATGGCTTATTTTAAGAAGAAAGGGTGATAAGTAACTTTTTTGTAAAATGCATATTTCAAAAGTTATGAATTTTTAAAGGTCGAAAATTTGACGTTTTTTGCTAACTTTCACTGTTGATAATTTTTGATCTACTAAACATTTATAAACATTTTTAAAAACGTATGCATTCTCTAAAACTTACTCTGCAAATTAATATTGTTTTTCACAACGGCAGGTCTTTGCAAGTTGTACTTTTTGCGATCAACAATAGGGCTTTTGTACTGCGTGCCTCGCTGCGCGCGCTTCGGTCAACCTTACTGTATCGTCATTTTTTATGGTTAATTTTTCTATCTTTTCTCAAGGTATTGTGAAACTTGCCAGAGATTATATAAATTATGTCAAACATTTATTTACATAAGAACATTTTACAGTATTATGACTATTGTCATAAATATTATAATAAGTGCATTAATTATTATAGTAATTATAATAATTACGATATTAATAGTTGCTTTAACTGTTGTGAATTACTTTACAGTCATCAAGACAACATTGCAATAAAAAATTATCGATGTCTTTCGAAAAGCATACTATGTCAATCATTAAAAAAGGAAAGACCTGCCATGGTGGAAAACTATGTCAATTTGTAGAGTAAGTTTTAGAGAATATATACGCGTTTGAAATTTTCAGAAATGTTCGGTAGATCAAAAATTATCAACAGTAAAAGTTAATAAAAAACGTCAAATTTTCGATCTTTAAAAATTCATAACTTTTGAAATATGCATTTTACAAAAAAGTTACTAGACACCTTTTCTTATTTTCTTTAAAAAAATTGTTCGGATAGAAAAAACCACTTTTTCATAATTTGTTTAAACGAATGCAAATTAAACAATGTTTTACGCATTTTTCGAAAAATTAAGTTGTGGATTCGGATTCAGGGGCTCAACATACGCAAGAACAAATTGTTTTCAGCTTTCGCGGTCTTAGTGCATACGGGAAGGTACCCAGCCCCCGGACTATAAAATTTATAAGTTCGGCGCATAGACAAAATGCCTTATCAATATAATACGAATAAAAAATTGTCTCTTCAAGTTAATTAGGCATAATTAATATTGCCCAACTGGATGGAATAATTGGGCATAGATAAAATTCACCGTTACAATGCCAGACTTGAGCCCAATCTGGAAGTAACTGGGGCACCAAATTGGTGCCTAATTGGTAGTTGGGCAACCTGACTGGGACCTACTTGGGCCTTAATCGAGTGTTCTACACGTGAAGGGGGGGGGGGGGTATTTATTGTCTGACATGATTTAAAAAGACAGAAAATACTCTTAACAAGTGCCTCCGAGACTTTGAAAGAGTAAAAAGAAAGGCACGTTGATCTAGTTCTGCTGCAAGGTAATTTGTATAAATCATTCCTGGAACAAGTGACCCGTGTAGTGGTTAATATATATCCTGATATCTACATACCATACTCAATTTTCTTGCAGACACGCGTTGTCTTATTTTATGTTTATTTTTTGTTCGCATACGGGATGATATATCATCAGCGAAGTGATCGATTTATTACGTGTTGAGATGCCCCCCGGGATATTTAAAATTTGAAATTTGGTTTATCAGTTGCATACAGTAATTATTTCCTGTTAATTTCCTTGAAAAATTTAAGGCCTCTAATTATCAGACCTTATTTTTAGCTTTTTTCGGATTTTAACTGATAAATCAGTTATTTAGGGAAAATTTTTATTTTTTCTCAGCTATATCGATAATAGTTTTTACATTCCAAGATAATCTAATAACAGGGGAAATAATGTGATTTTCACTAAAATAGTGAAATAAATTCTTGTAAATCAAATGAATGTGGTTACCATGATAAACTGAATATGAAACTATCTACATTTTTATCTCAAAATATGAATCTTCAACAAAAAATTAATTTTTAACAAAGTAGTTCAACTTTCAACAAAATAGTTTGATTTTTAATAAAGAAGATGATTTTCTATCAAAAATACCATTCTTCAATATAATTCACGAACTTTAAACTAATGAGTTAAATTTTTAATTACAAAAGGTCAATTTTGAATTAAGTAGTGGAATTTTCAACTAAAAAAGATAAATTTTCAACAAAAAAAATGGAATAGTAAAATTTTGATTTAAAGAAGTTAATTTTCAAACAAAAATAATAATAATTTTCAACAAAATAGTTGCATTTTTCTACAAAAATTAAGAGATTATTTTTTCAATTGTTTAATTTTTAAGTGTAAAAGACGAATTTTTGACCTGAAAATATGAAATTTTAGCAAAAAAGTACAATTTTAACCAAAAAGTTAATTTTTAACCAAATTTTTAAATTTTAAACCAAAAAGGATGAGTTTTTAAATAAAATTATCAACATTTTCATGTAAAAAAAACGAATTTTTAATCCTAAAATATAAATTTTCAACAAATAACCACATTTTCAAGCAAACATTTATTTTTCAACCAAACAGTTGAATTTAAAAGACAAAGCTTCCTCTATGAGGAAGCAAAAAATATAACTTTTTTCACAAAATTGTTAAAGAAAGCCAAAGAGACGAATTTTCTACAAAATACATGAAGTATCAACTAAATAGATCAATATTGAACCATGAGTTAAATACAGTTACATTTCAGGTTAAAAAAGTTCAATACAAACTCTAGTAGTTGTTTAACAAAAAAGATGAATTTTTAACCAAATAGTTGACTTTACAGTCAAAAAAGATTTCCAAAGTATTAAAATATTTGAACCAAAAATGGAATATTTTAATTTTCATTAAAAATGGAATATTTTAATTTTTATTAAAAATTAAAAATAATTTTCAATTTAGAAATAGAAATTTTTTTATAAATAATTCGAATTGTCAAACTTCAATTTTCTACCAAATTGTTGAATTTTCACGCCAAAAAGACGAATTTCCTACAAAGCAGTTGAATCTTCAATTAAAACTAATGGTAATAATTACAAATTCAACTGTTTTGTTGATATTTTTTATTCTTTTTTAATAAAAATTTAGTACCCTATTTACGACACTATAAAAAATCTTTGGCCCAAATTAAACTTGCTTTCCTGTTATTTATAAACAATTATAGTGCTTACATTCATATATGAATGTTACCACCGTAATAGAAAATCATAAAGTAGAATTTATGGTCTTATATTATATTTAATGTGAATTTTTTTTAAAATCATTCGTCTGCAATAATTTCATACATAAAATTAGATTTATAAGGCCCTCTCAAGATTTTTTTTTTCAAAATTTCCATATATTTAACAGCATCCATAAGTGTTCGAAAGTTCCTCATATTTGTAAGCAAAATTGTAATTAACTATTTATGTAGAGATTGGCTGAATTGTAAAAAAGCATCTCAGAGTACAGAAATATTTATATTTGTGGAAATTTATAAGAGAAAGGTTTATTTCCACGCCCAATGCTCTATAGCCACGCCCAGATGAGTGTTTAATAATTTGACCAATTTCATATTAATAATATCTAGCCATTCTTTGCACAGCTAATCTATACAAAAAAAATTAGTGATAAAGCTTTACTAAAGAAAAGTTAATGTTTCATTTACGCCGAAAAATAATCCACGCTTACTGAAGCGTAGAACTACCTATAATTTGATCTCGCCCACAAATACCCCAGTTTAAATTTTTTTGGGGTTTTTATCTCAAATTTTAGCTATATTTTTGTTTTTATTCAATTTATTTATTTCTTATTTATCAATAATGTAGATTGACGAATTAAAAAGAAAGGCAGTTAAACAAAATTCTATTAATACTGGAATGAAGGATACCAGCGTCCCACTATACATTTCGCGGTACTTTCTACAATGTGTAACACTCGTTTTACGTAAAATAACCCGTTCGGCATTCTAAAAAGGCCATTTTTTACGGCGAGTAGGAAATGTCAATTGAAAGCACTTGGCGAGACGTAATTAGCAATTCTAGTTGGGTCATTGTTCCCTTGGTTTTCCGGCTCCATAAAACCTTCAGTCACTAGACATTTATGTTCTAGTTTACATTCGAGAAAAATAAAGAAGTCTTAAAGGGACATGCCTCTTCCTTGAACCGGATTTACTCCCAGATTTAATGCTTTGATTTATTACGTCTAAGGGATTTTCTACCGAGGAAATAATTTCTTTCAGCTGCTTTATTTTTTTTTAATCTATCAAGAGTTCAGAAATGTACTTATATAAATTAAAACATTAAATGTACTTATGAGCTAATCAGGGTGTTTGTGAGAAACTTCTTCATGATTTCTTCATATTCTTTTTCAGTTTTTTATTAGTCACGCCCATTCTTATATAAACCACGCCTGAGATCACGCCCACTTCGCGACACGCATATTTATTACAGTACGTCCCGCCCACTTTGCTTTAACTCTGCTTATTGTCTTAAAGTTCATTGCCACGTCAATTTTATACCATTTGTGTAAAAAATAAATAAAATAATAAATAAATAAAAATCGTACATCCCACTTTCTGCATTTATTTCAATCCGCCCATTACGTATTAGCCACACCCATTTTTATATAAGTTACGCCCATTTGTTGGCACATAAGGCCCTCTTTTTTGTAGCTTATTCTGTCTATTTGTCACACAATTACCACGTTCATTTTTTTTCAACAATGAAAATTTATTACAGGCCACGCCCGTTTTCATAGTCTCTCTCTCGGTTCCAGTTCCGTCCCCACACTGCCCATCCTTTACCCGAAGTTTGGTGGGATTGACGTTGTGACTAGACTCTCCACCCTACGACGACTAACTACTTAATTTGGACATGATTTCGACTCGTAAAATAAATTTCTGGCGTAAAGAGGGTTTTCCCAAAATCTACGGTTGGGAGTGGGAAGGGGGCAGGGTCCAGTCAAAGTAATGTTACACGTGTATTAACCTTTAAAATTAAGAGAAATTTTTTTCTAAAAGTACATATGGTAATATTTTTAGAAAGTTTTCAGATAATAAATGCTTTTGGTAGAAAAAAAAAATTTTGTTTAAAAATTCTTCTTTTTTAGTCGAAAATTTAACTTTTTGGGTTGGAGTTCTTGAATTTTGTTCAAAATTCATCTTTTGGTAGCAAATTAATCTTTTTGTTCAAAAATCCATATTTTTTAGTTGCAAATTCAACTTTTTGGTTGAGAATTTTTGAATTTTGTGAAAAACTCGTTTTTTTTTGTAGAAAATTGATCTTTCTAGTTAAACATTCATCATTTTAGTTAGAAATTGAACTGTTTTGCTGACAATTCTTTTTTTTGTGTTGAAAAATTACTTTGGTTATTGAAAATTTACCTAATTTATTCATGGTCCAAAATTTTTCTTTTTTAGTAAAAATTTTTTGTATTTTGTTAGTAATTTGTCTTGTTTGGCAAAAAATGAACTTTTTGATCAAAATTTTATATTTTTGATTTGATAATTCAACTGTTTTGTATAGAAAATTCATAATTTTGTCTTAAAAGTTCAATAATTTAGCAAAATAAAAACAGGTAGTACTCAGTAGAAAATTACTTTTTTTATCATTTAAAATTATTTTTTAAATTAAAATATTAACTATTCCATTTGCGGTGAAAAATTTACCTTTCTTATTTAAAAAATTCAACAATATGTAGATTATCTGTTACATAAAATTCGCAGAGTGACATATACAATATAGTGGTATTAAATAAATGGAAAGTTACTTGAGGGGGGGGGGGGGGGTTACTACTAAACCCTAAGTTGCCAACGAGGGGAGGGTCAAAATTGTCAAAAATTGGTAAAGCCCTCGAGTCGAGTAAAAGCAGGTAGGAAGCGTCAGTACGAATGTTAAGCCGATATGTTATTTTTTTTCAAATTTTTATTTAAACGCATTTTTCTCGAAACCACGTTTTTAAAATGGGGCCCGCGATTTCTCAAAAACGGTTTAGTCGATCGTTACCAAATTTTAACCAGTTATTCTGGATATTATTCCACGAGGATTGAACGATCTTTTATTATTATTATTATTATTATTCTTATTTTGTTGTTATAAGACGAAAAACGAGCGTTTTTTACCGAAAAAATCAAATTTTAAGTTTCAAAGTCCGCCATTTTGTAAAAAATGACTATTTTTAACTTTAAGATCGCTCAAAACTTTTCTACAACTACTTATTAAAAAATTCCGTTCAACTTTTTGATTTCAGATAATCCAGTGCTGTGGCGTAAGGGCACCGTTTTACGTCATTTTTTCTTGGACTCACCGAAGAATGACTAACTCGATAAATTTTTTGTATGTTTACATGGAAAAATTATTGAAAGAAATTCAAATATGTGACCATCGAATGCCATAACACGCGTGCTCATATAAATAAAAGTTTTTTCAAAAATAATTCACGAAAAATCGATTTTTTTAACGTTAACGGACTGGAATTATCGTCAGGAGTAGATAGGAAATCACATGGTATCCCATCGGTCAGTTTGATTATGAATGCAATAGCAAAAGAGCATGTCAAGATGCATGGTTTGTATCTCTCAGATTGTTTTGGGTTAAAATAAAATTAGGAATCAGAAGCGTATTTATCATAGTATGCTAAGGTAAATATCCCAGTTTGGGGGCACGTAAGTATTTGTGCGGCGTATTTTATATAAACAATATAAACAAACAATTTTTACTGAATAATAAAGAATATTTCATGCAGTTCCGATGAACTTATTTGAAAATGAATTTTTCCTGCTACCTAGTTTGGGCGAATCAAATGTCCCAATTCGGACGAGCGAGGCCATGTTTGATTTTCTACAGTGGCGGGATATCGGCATTGATACTAATTGATACTAATTTAAGTAGTAATAAGGAATTTTACAATTTTAACGTAGACATTTCTCAACATGATTAATCACGTGATTTAAAAAAAAAAAGAATAAATTTTATCAAACTCGCAGCAAAAAATTATTCAAACACGCAAAACAACACCACGCGTCAACTAATAATAAAATAACTACAAAACTTATACTAAAAATATACTTAATCCATTGTAAAGTGTGATTAAACTATTGCTAGTGCCATTACCTTAAAGAATTCCACGGATTTACCTATAGTATCTGAGAATTCGCCCAAACTGGGTCACCCGCCCAAACTGGGAAATTTATCTTACGCCCGAGTTGATGGTGCTCCGAGCGAAGTAAAAGGCTCCTTATGGGGCATATACGATGCTGATATCAGTATGTGCGATCGTGGTGAAAAAATCATTCTACTACAGGGAAAAAAATTGTCGTGTAAAAAGTGTAGAATTAGACCAGGAGTCTTGGACGGGTACCAAAAATTTGAAGATTTTGAATAAATTTTAATCAAAGATTTCAAACTTTTCAATACTAAATGCAAACGAGTCTCGTAATGCTCGATAATAGTTTAGTATTTAAAATAATATTTCGCTTTTCAAGTTTCCAATTTAAAAAAAAAACGAATTTTCAAAACAAGAGTTAAATTTTCAAACAAAGTGATCAATCTAAAAAAATTTAATTTACAACAAATTAGTTCAACTTATAACCAAATGATTAAACTTTCAACCAAAAGAATAAATTTTCTACAAAAAAGAATAATGTTCTGCCAAAAAAGACGATTTTTCAAGAAAACACATTAAAAGTCTTGAATTTTGAATCCAATAAAATTAATCATCTACAGAACAGTTCAAATTTTTAACCCAAATAAATGATTTTTCAACAAAAGAGTTGATTTTCAACAAAAAATATGGATTTTGTACAAAAATGTGGAATAGTTTATTATTTAAAAAGTATTTCGCTTTTTTAGTTTTAAGTTTTAAGAGTAGGAAAAAGACAAAAATAAATGTACTATCTTCTAATAAATAACAAAATGGATTTTTTGGGCCCCAATTTAAGGAAATAAAAAATAAATTTTCCACAAAAGAGATCAATTTTCAAACAAAGTGGCCAATCTGAAAAAAAATAATTTATAACGAATTAGTTTAACTCATAACCAAATGGTTAAAGTTTTAACCGAAAAAATAAATTTTCTACGATAAAGATTAATGTTCTGTCAAAAAGACGAATTTTCAACAAAATTGTTTAATTTTGAAGCCAATAAAATTAATAATCTACAGAACAGTTAAAATTTTGAACCAAAATAAATGATTTATTAACAAAAGATTTCATTCTCAACCAAAATTGTGTAATTTTCAACTCAAAAATATGATTTTTTAACAAGAAAGGTTATTTTATGCCAAATAGCTTACTATTAATATAATAATATATAAAAATGATTTTTTGTGCTCCAAATAACAATTAATTTTGATATGTATATTTCAATTTAATTTAGAGAAAAATATTTATCTTACTTATTTTATCAATCTTTCAGCAAATATAAAACTTTCAAAAAGTAAACCTGTACTGAACTTTTGACGCCAATAACATATAAAATTAAAAATTAATACCAACTGTTGGCCCGGCACTGGTCGTTTCTCACAAGCAGTGAGAATTTTGCTGCTTAGCATATAACGACCATTTCGACTCATAGACCCAGCGTGCGATAGTATGCGTTAGGGAATGAATACGTTTCTCGTGTGTTAACTGTGTGAGCTTTTTGATGTAAACAAAACACTACAAATCTGGTGTTCTGCTTCGCAGTACGACTTTTTTATTTGCTTTAGAATCCTTCATATTTTTTCAGACTGTATTGGAAATTAAATTATCTGCCTTTTCGCTTTTTCCCAGGCTGAATTAGACATTTTAGGGTCTCCAAAATGTTTTTGCTTTATCCAAATTTGCTAGGCAGTCCAGAACTTTATGTGGTGCTTTCTTGTAGTTAGTATTAAAACATCTAGTAAATATACAAAGAAGGAAGGTTTTAATTTTTATAACATTTTGGTACCCATCCAAGATTTCCAGACTGAGTTCTACACTTTTTATAGAACAAATTTTTTCTGTGTTGGGGATATGAACGGCTGGTTCGGCGTTCAACTTAGGACGTAAAAAGGGTCCTAGGCAATTTTGGGAATGCAAGAAGAAATGATAACGGAAACAGATTAGTTAGCTTATCCTTAGAAAAGGACTTATTTATTGCAAATACTTGGTTTAGACGTAAAATGATCCACACGTACATCTGGCGTACAGTATAATGTACTATAATCTATAATATAATATATAATCTATCTATGTTTCTATAATCTATAATCTACTTCATTGATGTGGATAGAATATTAGGAGAGATAGTAAAAGATACAAGGGTCATGGTGGGTTCTGAATGCAATACTGATCAATAATTTCAAGTCTCCAAAATAAACTTAGGTCATGCATATAAAAAGGGACCAAAAAGACGAAACAAATGCAAATCAAGATTGAAGATCTAGAGAAACCGGAAGTGCGAAACTAACCTATAGATGAGGCAACTTAAAAGGCGCTAATAAATAATAAAGATCTAGAGGGCGCATAAGCTATGATCCAGGATATCATTGTCAGGACTGCGACTGGAGTGTGAGGTACTGCGGTTCTGGGAGGAATGTCTGGTGATGCGAGGTGGAATGATGAAATCCAAGCAGTCGCCCAAGAAAGATGTTTTCAACCAAAAATGGATTAGTTACATTTTCAGTATAAAAAATTAATCTTCAACAAAAAAAAAACGAATTTTCTAATAGTGAAGTTGAATAAAAAAGAAGAATTTTTAATTAATTGGATTCTACAGAACCCGGAAGTACGAATAGATTTCTAAGATAGAATAAATAAACGTATAGATGAGACAACTTAAAGGCGCTCATAAACCATAAGGATCTATAGGGCGCATCAGCTATGATCCAGGATAACACTCTCTCGACTGCGACTGGAGTGTGTGGTACTGCGGTTATAGGAGGAATGTCTGGTGATGCGACGTGGAATAATGCAATCCAAGTAACCGCCCAAGAAAGATAAGTTTTCAACCATAAATGGTATAGTTACATTTTCAGTATAAAAAATTAATCTTAAACAAAAAAACGAATTTACTGATAGTGAAGTTGAATAAGAAGGATTTTTAATTGATTGGATTCTACAGAAACCAGAAGAGAGAATAGATTTTTAAAGTAGGATAAATGAACCTATAGATGAGGCAACTTGAAATGCGCTAGTGATAAAAAAAGCTATAAAGGGGGCATCAACTATGATTCAATATGTCAATGCTAGGAGTGCGATTAAAGTGTGTGATACTGCGTTTATAGGATGAATGTCTGGTGATGCGAGATGGAATAATGAAATCCAAGCAGTTGCACAAGAAAATAGAACATGAAAATGCGTATGACCGAAAGTTTGAACATTGCAGGCCTTAGCGACGCGGAGAGAAATATACTTGAAAATGATTACAGGAACAAAAAGAGGAAAGTTGAACGACTAGTGAAGGAAAGTAGAGATAAAACCAGAATAAAAGAAGGGAAGAAAATGCAAAACGACTTAAAGGAAAGCAGGATACTGTTTCATAAATAGAAGATGATCAGTATAAAGGGAGGTGAAAGTACATAATTAGGCAGCATAAGAAATAGTAAGGGTGAAATTCTATATGACATATCGCTACACCCGTTGTAAAATATTACACTTTCCCGATAGACAGTTTCTTATTGAATAGCTATCAAATCTTATTCACACCAGACTTGCATCTAATTCTACTTTTCAGAAGTTGGAAGATTTCTATCGAACTCTACTCTACAAAAAAATTTATACTTTTATACCAAGATATTCGTTTCAAGACTTGATGAAATCTTAGGCAATGAGAAAATTTTGATAAGAAAGCATAAGATTTCTCAAGGGATAGAATTTGATAGAAACTTCTTAGATACTGATACGCAGAATTTGATACAATTCAGCGTAGTGGATAAAACCTTTCATGATTTTGGAACACATGATTTATTAAAATTCCTGCGCTGATAAAATTTTATAGAATTTTAATGAGAATCTGTTAAGAGAAAATTGTAAGATTTCTTGATGGATGGAATCTGATAGCATTTCCCGAAATTTCAGAAGATAGGATATGATACAAGTTTTTTGTTGACACGATTTTATCAAGGTTTAATGAGATTTTATTAAGAGAAAATTAAAGGTTTCCCGACGAATAGAATGTTGTAGAAATATTCTAGATCTCGAAATAGGATTTATGGATTAGAAAACATAATTTGATATAATAGGTCTATCAAATGCGCTGATAAATTTTGATTCATAAAATTCGTTTCATTGAATTAGATAGGGGTTTTATCATATATTCTAATAGAATTTGATTCGTGTAATTTGTTTGGTTTACTTTGATAGGATTTGTATCAAACGCAATTATTTTATTATATTGTGAACTTCTAGAGTGTGTTTGTAAATTCTTTAAAATGTTTAAGTTTCCTTGAACTGTTTTGATTTCTCTTGAAATGTTTTTAATTCGCTGAATTCTCTTGAGAATTTGTTGCATTATTTTAATTATGGTATACATCAAAATTACACTCGACATAATAATAAAATGTATCATAAATTCTAACCCTATTGTTAATAAGTAAATTAGTTTAATTACGCTTTCCTACTGGAGAGTTCAATTTTGAATACAATTGTCCGGTCTGCTGCACTATACGCTCTACGTGCGAGCATTGAAGTCACTGACAGCTGAACGTAATTGGACAAGGCATGCGCGTGCATGTAAACACGTGTGTAGCAATGCAAGGGTGGCAGAAAGTTGCTTATAGCACTATCTTACACTTTTAAATCTCGCTTCTTTCATATCAAGGAATCTAGAAGTTGCATCCGATAAAAAATTTGTTTACATTTACAAAATTAAACTTATTGATACTCGTTATCAAGATATCCCCACTTACTTTTTTTCAAATCCCAATCGCGGAAATGAGAATAATCTTTTTAGTACAAACCCTAACAGATTCTAAAGTAAATTCAAGTACCAAACAAATTGGGGTCCATGGTAACAAATGCAACATATTTGAAAAACAGTTACCGAGAAATGTCATTGCGTAAATGCGAAGATTGAAGAAATTCATCGATATTGAAAACGCCTTTTTCAGATTCAAGGAAAAAAGTAAATTTGAATTGAAATGAAAATTGAGATAAGTACTTATTTTATCCGTAGGAAATGACGAACTCGCGTCAACCGGACCTTGTTCAGGACATTCTATAGGATGATTCCTGGATGAGGTTGGTACAGAAACTGAGCGCCCTGGCTATGAAACCTAAAAGCAAAAGAGAAAGGCTGTTCACCGGGTGGGTACTTGAAAGCATGTTCATTGGCAGTTGATTCGCGCTGTCTCTTCGATACGCCTTTCTTTCACCAAGTCTAACTACCTTTCTGCAAGAGTGACCAACTCTTGAGAAATGTTTTACTCAGGCTCGAACAAAAGGTGATTGGTTTGTTTGAAGACGTGAAGAAAGTTCCGTTTAAATCTGGATCTTGATTGGCTGGTGGAAGTGAAAGTGACTTCGAGTTACTTGACATTTAGAGTTACGGTAGCACCTTAAAAAATTAGTCTGGAAGATCATTTGCAGGGTTGGTCAGTTACGCGTAACTCGATTTTTTTCTACGTATAATACGTTTTTCGCGTAATATACATCGAAAACAGCAGAAAACTCCTGTGACTTATTCAAGATGTCTGACTTGCAAAATCAGTGTCATCGGTGTGGACAATAACATAACCTCATTTTAAAAATTTTAATAATTATTAATCATTTTGTGCAATGCGCATTAGTAATTGAAAATAATAATCATACCTGAGCTGGGAAGAAATACCAAGCATCATTATGTAATCCCATGAAGGATTTGTTTTTGAAACGGAAGAAAGGACAGAAGCTTTCGCAAGTGGCCTCTCTAATTTTAACCTCAAACTGCTGCAAAATTTATTCGATTTTAAAGGATTTTTAAATATTGGTATTTGACACGAGATTTACGAGACGAATAAAATAAAATAAATATAATAGAACACGAATCAATAAACATAAAACTCTGAAAATTTATCTAGAATTCCAGATTCTACTGCATTGTGAATTACACTATCATAAATCATGCAAAAAGCATTTTTTTCTTTTTCGACTCTTATGAATTTGTAGGACAATTGGTACCACAATTTTCTATCAGGCCTACTCCCCCGATACATTTTTTTTACTATTTCCTGCAATGAAAAGTAAAATAACGAACAGAGAGCAACCACGACCTGCATCAAGAAAATAGATTTTTTGAGGTATTTTTCGATATTGACGCATGCGCACTGAAAATTGCAATCCTAACGTAATATACGTCAAATCACGTGCAAAGCTAGAAAACTAATATACGTGCAGTATACGTTACCAGCTCTGACGTTACCAACCCTGATCATTAGACAAGATCTTCGCCAATGCATGATGGCTATATCTGTTGAGGATTAGTTGAACTAAATTATAAGATTTGTTTGATAAAGTAGGGAACTGTAGATTTTCTTAGTGCTGCATTTCGGTAAGAGAACTTCAAATATATTTTAATGGGTCTTGTTCGTTTTCGAAACATATTGAGTATTCTAACATTACGTAATACTCGGCTGGTAATGTTGGAATCTATAAGGCTTCACTACTTGGTGGACTGCAAAGCATTGCTTAGATAGGATTTTGACTAAAATTAATTTATTTGGACGAAAGTAAGTCAAAAACCGTTATTTGGCTTTGCTTTTGAGAGAGAAAAGCCATTTCTTTCATTATTATTGGCCATCTGAAATCTGTGCGATTTAAGTAGTTTCGAGAAATTTTTGAAGAACTCTTTCAACACATTATAATGATTTTTCAAGAATTTGAAGGCATATCAAGGAGACTTTAAGTGATTTTAGGAAATTTTTAGATGTTTTTAATGATTTCAAAGAATATAAAGGGATTTTAAAGGAATGCAGAAAAACTGAATGATTTTCAAGAAATTTTTTAAAGAATATCAAGTGAGTTATTAAAAAGTGATTCAAAAAAATTTAAATGAATTCGTCGAGGTTTGAAGAGATTTAAAAAAATTCTAAAATTTTAAAGAATTTAAGAAAGTTAACAGGACTTTAAGAGATATTTATTAGTTTAGTCAATTTTAAAAGAATTAAAAGGAGTTCAAGGGTTTTCAAAGAAATTATTAAGAGTTAAAGCATTTTCAAGAAATCTTACAGGATTTATAAGAAATCAAGGGATTTTAAGGAATTACTAAGGACTTGACAGGATTTTCAAGTTTCTTTTTAAAGGATTTAATAATATTTCAAACGGATTTAAGGATTTATAAGAGATTTTATAAGATTTATAACATTTTCAGTGATTTAAAAGAATTTGAAGCGAGTTATTGAAAAGTTATTTTAAAAGGTTTTAATCAATTTAAAGATATTTCAAGGGATTTAAATAAATTCAAAGATTTGGAGGAATTTAAAAACATTAAAAGGATTTTTTAAAAAATTAAAGGATTTAAGAGATTTAAATGTGTTTTGGTCCGTTTAAATAAAATTCAGATCATTATAAGAATTTTCAAGAATTCTTAAAGGATTCTAAGAGGTCTAGTGATTTTAAGGAATTACATCACAGGATTATGAAGTTTCTTTTTAAAGGATTTAAAAATAATTCCATAAGGTTTAAGGATTTATAACATATTTTATAAGATTTATAACATTTTCAGTAATTTTAAGGAGTGTCAAGCGTGTTATTGAAAATTTATTTAAAAAGATTTTAATGAATTCAAAGAGATTACAAGGGATTTAAATAAATTCAAAGATTTAAGGAATTTCAAGAGATTAAAAGGATTTAAAAAAAATTTAAAGGATTTCAAGAGATTTTAATGTATTGGTCCATTAGGAAAAAATTCGGAGCAGTGTAAGGATTTTCAAGAAATCTTACAGGATTCTAAGAATTCTAGTGATTTTAAGGAATTACTTTATGGGATTTTAAAGTTTCATTTTAAAGGATTTAAAAATAATTCCACAAGTTTTAAGGATTTACAAGATATTTTATAAGATTTAGAATAATTTCAGTAATTTAAAAGAATTTGAAGCGAGTTATTGAAAAGTTATTTAAAAAGATTTTAATGAATTTAAAGTGATTTCAAGATATTTAAATAAATTCAAAGATTTTAAAGAATTTCAAGGGATTAAAATGATTTTAAAAAAATTTAAAGGATTTTAAGAGATTTGAATGTATTTTGGTCCGTTTAAAAAAACATTCGGAGCAGTACAAAGATTTTCAAGAAATCTTAGAAGATTCTAAGAATTCTAGTGATTTCAAGGAATTACTTTAAGGGATTTAAAAGTTCCTTTTTAAAGGATTTAAAAATATTACAAACAGATGTAAGGATTTTTATAAGATTATTATTTTTTTTATTTATTATTATTATTAATATTTATTTTATAAGATTTAAAACATTTCCAGTGATTTTAAAGAATGTCAAGCGAATTATTAAAAAGTTATTTAAAAAGGTTTTAATGAATATAAAGAGATTGCAAAGGATTTAATAACTTTTTTTTATTTTAAATATATTCAAAGATTTTGAGGAATGTCAAGAGATTAAGAGGATTTAATAAAAAAATTAATGATTTCAAAAGATTTGAATGTATTTTGGTTCATTTAAAAAAAATTCGGGCAGTATAAGGATTTTCAAGAAATCTTACAGGATTCTAAGAACTCTAGTGATTTTATGGAATTACTTTAAGGGGCTTTAAAGTTTCTTTTTTAAAGATTTAAAAATAATTCATACAGATTTAAGGATTTATAAGAGATTTTATAAGATGTATAAAATTTTCAGTGATTTTAAAGAATTTGAAGCGAGTTATTGAAAAGTTATTTAAAAGGTTTTAATGAATTTAAAGATATTTCAAGGGATTTAAATAAATTCAAAGATTTGAAGAAATTTCAAGAGATTAAAATGATTTTAAAAAATTTGAGGATTTCAAGAGATTTGAATGTATTTTGGTCCATTAAAAAAAATTCGGAGCAGTATAAGGATTTTCAAGAAATCTTACAGGATTCTAAGAATTCTAATGATTTTAAGGAATTACTCTACGGGATTTTAAAGTTTCTTTTTAAAGAATTTAAAAATAATTCCAAAAGGTTTAAGGATTTACAAATTTTATAAGATATTAAAACAGTTTTAGTGATTTTAAAGAATGTAAAGCGAGTTATTGAAAAGTGACCTAAAAAGATTTTAACGAATCTTAAGAGATTTCAAAAGGTTTAAGAAATTAAAAGATTTTATGGAAGTTTATTAAATTTCCAAAAACTTTGAAAGATTTTAAACGATTCTAAAGAAGTTGAAGGGATAAAAAAAATTCGAAGGGGTTAGAATCCTGTAAGATTTCTTGAAAATCCTTATACTGCCCGAATTTTTTTTGAATAGACGAAAAAACTTTAAAATCTCTTAAAATCCTTTAAAATTTTTTAAAAATCCTTTCAATCTCTTGAATTCATTAAAATCTTTTTAAATAACTTTTAAATAACACGCTTCAAACTCTTGAAAATCACTGAAAATGTTATAAATCTTATACAATAGCTTGTAAATCCTTAAACCTTGTGGAACTATTTTTAAATCCTATAAAAAGAAACTTTAAAATCCCGTAAAGTAATTCCATAAAAGCACTAGAATTCTTAGAATCCTGTATAAGATTTCTTGAAAATCCATAAACCCCTCCGAATTTTTTTTATTCATTCAACTTCTTTAGAATCGTTTAAAATATTCCAAAGTTCTTAGAAATTAAATAAAATTAATTGAAATACCTTTAAGTTCTATGAATCTTCTTAAATTCCATAAAATCTTTGAATTTCTTAAACCTTTTGAAATCTCTTAAGATTCGTTTATAGGTGACTTTTCAATAACTTAAAACCTTATAAAATCTCTTGTAAATCCATAAAATTTTTGGAATTACTTTTAAATCCTTTAAAAAGAAACTTTATAATCCTGTGAAGTCATTTCTTAAAATCACTAGAATTCTCAGAATCCTGTAAGATTTCTTGAAAATCCTTATACTGCAAGAATTTTTTTTAATGGACCAAAATACATTAAAATCTTTAAAAATCCTTTAAATTTGTTAAAAATCCTTTAAATTTCTTGAAATTCCTTAAAATCTTTGAATTTATTTGAATTGCTTGAAATCTCTTTAAATTCATTAAAATATTTTTGAATTACTTTTCAATAACACGCTTGACATTCTTTAAAATCACTAAAAATGTTATAAATCTTATAAAATCTCTAATAAATCCTTAAATCCGTTTGAATTATTGTAAAATCCTTTAAAAACAAACTTTAAAATCCCGTAAAGTAATTCCTTTAAATCACTAGAATTCTTAGAATCCTGTAAGATTTCTTGAAAATCCTTATACTGCCCGAATTTTTTTTAATGGACTAAAATACATTGAAATCTCTTAAAATCCTTAAACCTTGTAAATCTTTAAACATTAAAAGATTTTAAACGATTTTAAAGAAGTTGAAGCGATAAAAAAAAAGTCGGAGGGGTTTATGGATTTTCAAGAAATCTTACAGGTTTCTAAGAATTCAAGTGATTTTAAGGAATTACTTCACAGGATTTTAAACTTTCTTCTTAAAGGATTTAAAAATAATTCAAATGGTTTTGAAGATTTATTAGAGGTTTTATAAGATTTATAACATTTTCAGTCATTTTAAAGAATTTGAAGCGAGTTATTGAAAAGTTAATTAAAAAGATTTTAATGAATTTAAAGAGATTTCAAGGGATTCAAATAAATTCAAAGATTTTAAGGAATTTCAAGAGATAGAAAGGATTTTTAAAAAGTTTAAAGGATTTTAAGAGATTTCAATGTATTTTGGTCCATTCAAAAACAATTCGGGCAGTATAAGGATTTTCAAGATATCTTACAGGATTCTAAGAATTCTACTGATTTTAAGGAATTACTTCACAGGACTATAAAGTTTCTTTTTAAAGGATTTAAAAATAATTCTAAAAATTTTATGGATTTACAAGAGATTTTACAAGATTTTAAGTTATTGAAAAGTTACCTAAAAATATTTTAACGAATCTTAAGAGATTTCAAATGGGTTTAAGAAATTCAAAGATTTTATGGAATTTAAGAAGATATAAAGAACTTTAAGGGATTTGAATTAATTTTATTCATTTTCGAGGAACTGTAAAAGATTTTAAACGATTCTAAAGAAGTTGAAGGGATAAAAAAAATTCGGTGGGGTTTATGGATTTTCAAGAAATCCTAAAGGCTTTCTAAGAATTCAAGTGACTTTAAGGATTTACTGGGCACTTGACGGGATTTTAAATTTTCTTTTTAAAGGATTTGAAAATAATTCCAAAAAGTTCAAGGATTTACAAGAGATTTCATGAGATATCAGTACAGTTTTAGTGATTTTAAAGAATGTCAAGCGAGTTATTGAATAGTGAATTAAAAAGATTTTAATGAATTTTAAGAGATTCCAAAGGATTTGAGATATTCAAAGATATTACGGATATCAAAGAAATTTAAAGGATTTTAATAGATTTTAATGTTTTTTAGTCAATTTAAAAAAAACTTCGAAAGATTTTAAATGATTCTAAAGAAGGTGAAGGAATTTCAAACAAAAAAAAAAAAAAATCGGGCAGTTTAAGGATTATCAAGAAATCTTACAGGATTTCTAAGAATTCAAGTGATTTGAGGAAATTACTAGGGATTTAAAGGGATTGTAAAGTTTCTTTTTCAAGGATTTTAAAATAATTCCAATATGTTTAAGGATTTACAAGAGATTTTGTCAGATTTTGAACCAGTTTGAGTGATTTTAAAGAATTCAAGTGATTTTAAGCAATTATTAGGGACTTGACCGGATTTAAAAGTTTCTTTTTTATGGATTTAAAAATAATGCAGATTTAAGGATTTGAAAGAGATTTTATAAGTTTTTAAAACAGATTAAGTGATTTTAAAGAATGCCAAGCGAGTTATTGAAAAATTATTTAAAAAGATTTTAATGAATTTTAGGAGATTTTAAGGGATTTACACAAGTTTAAAGATCTGAAGGATTTTAAAGAAATTTTAAGGATTTAAAAAAAATTTAGGATTTTAAGAGATTTGAATTTATTTTAGTCAATTTCGAGAAACTTCGAAAGATTTAAAATGATTTTAAAGAAGTTTAAGGGATTAAAAACAAATCAGAGGAGTTTAAGGATTTTAAAAAAATCTTACAGGGTTTCTAAGAATTAAAATAATTCACAAGAGATTTCATAAGATTTTAAGTCAGCCTTAGTGATTTTAAAGAATGGCAAGCGAGTTATTAAAAAGTTATATAAAAAGATTTCAAGCGACTTGAAAAAATTGAAACATTTGAAGTATTTTTAAGAGATTTAAAAAAATTTTAGAAAATTTAAAGAGTTTTAAAAGATTTGAATTAATTTCATGCAATTTCGAGCAATTTCGAAAGAGTTTAAATAATTATAAAGAAGTTTGAGAGATCTAAAAAGAAATTCGGAGGGGTTTAAAGATTTTCAAGAAATCCTACAAGATTTCTAAGAAGGATCACAGTCTTCGGTAATTTTTATTATAATTTTCTTGTCATATATAAATCTTTGACTTGTCATAAACTTAAATAAAAAACTAGTTGAGAAGAAATTAAAAAATATTTTATAAACTTTCGAAAATCTTTCAAAGTTTGAAAATATTTGTTATTTTGACTTGAATTATTCCAGATTTTATTGACATTTTTAGATATCTTTTGAAATCTTTTGATTTTTGTAAAAATTGTCTTCAAAATTTCCTTTGCAAAAAAAGAAATTTTAAAACTTTCACACGAATCTTAAAAATGTTTGTTATTTTCTCGAAACCTTTCAAATTCTACAAAAAGCTTTGCAATTTTTCTTCGAAAGTATAAAATTAATTAAAATTAAAGTAATTTTAAATTTTTCCAGGAATCTTAGGACAATTTTTTTGTTATCTTCAAAAATTTAAGAATCTTTCAAATGCTTTAAAATTTTTATTTCAAACCTTCTAAAATCTGCATTTTCTTTTCAACAAATGTTATCTCTTTTCACATTATAAATTTGGTTTTAAATTGAGAAAAGATTCTGATTCTGAATCTGATTCGAATTTTTCTTAAGGTTAATTCAAATCCTGCCAACTTAAAAAATGACCCTTAAATTTTTTTCGATTTTTTAACAAAAAATTTAAAAAGTTTTTTACAATTAATAAGAAAATGTTCAATTTTGTCAGGATTCTTAAAAAATTGGTTTATTCTCTCGAAATCTTAAAAAAAAATTTGTTGAAATATTATGTATTCTTTTAAAATTATTTTT
Source organism: Druon quercuslanigerum (assembly GCA_010014905.2). Classification (NCBI taxonomy): domain Eukaryota; kingdom Metazoa; phylum Arthropoda; class Insecta; order Hymenoptera; family Cynipidae; genus Druon; species Druon quercuslanigerum. The sequence continues at coordinate 20,281 of JAAAKG020118310.1, forward strand.
AAAACGTAAAAAAAATAATTTTTAATTAAAATTTTTTTTTATTTTAAATCTATTTAAAAATTATTTTACCTTTCAAACTTACTGAAATATATATTTTAAAATTGTGTATTCTTGAGAATTTTAAAAATTTTGCTTTAAAAACTTCTACAGTTTCATTCGAAATTTTACGAAATCATTTAAAATCTTTTTCAGTTTTCTATTCAAATTAATTTTTGAAAATGAAAAATTAGAGTTTTTATTTGAAAATGGCTTATTTGCGCCTGATACCGGCAACACTCTCACTAATGTGTACGCTGGACTGCCAGTTTTCGGCGCAAAAACATTTTCAATTACAAAAAAGATTTTGATAAGAGGTGATTAGGTTGTAATTTAGTGAATTAGGAAATTCTAATTAATTTAGATTTAAGAAAGCTGAAATTCTTTGTACAAAACGGTTGATTCTTGAACAAATAAAAATAAAAAATATAAGTTTTTAACAAAAAATGGAAGTCACATTTTCAGTTTAAAAAATTGATTTTCAACAAAAAACATAAATTTTCTAACAGTAAAGTTGAATGAACAAACGATTTTTTAACAAAAAAGTTGAATGCAAAGCCAATAAGATGAATTGAAAAAAAACAATAATAAATGCCAACCCAAGAAAGACGAATTTCAAACAAAATACATGAATTTCACACACACAGATTTGACTTTTTTACCTGACACAACAGATTTTTAACAAAAATAATTTAAAAAAAAATATTTTTTTAACAAAAAATTATTTTTCTACCAAAAACTTATTTTTTAATAAACAATTTAATTATTAACGAAACCGTTGAAGTTTCTACTAAAATAGTTGAATTTTCAATTAAGAGAGGACAGCTTTAAACCGAAAATAAAAAAGTTATATTTTTAGTTTAAAAAATTGAACCAATAAATACAATTTTTCTAACAGTGAATATGAATGAAAAAATACGAATTTTTAATAAAATAGTTAAATCCAAAGTAAAAAAAATGATTAGAATATAATAGAAATAAAAATAAAGCAAGATTAACTTACAACTCAAAAAGACTAATTTGCAATAAAATGCATGAAATATGCAGATGAAAATTTGAATTTTTCACCCGATACTACGGATTTTTACCCAAAAATGTTTTTTACAACCAACGATTTAATCTCTTACATAAAAAGTTAAATTTTTTTTAAACAGATGAATTTTCTACCAAAATAGTTGAATTTGAATTTTTAAAATGCCGAATTTGCAAAAAAATGGTTTAAGTCACAGGCAATAAGACGAATTAAAAAAAGAAGATTAATTTTCATCCTATGTAGACAAATTTTCAACATAATACACAAATTTTAGAAATAAAAATTTTCGCCCGACACTACCGATTTTCAAGAAAAAAAAAACTTTCTACCAAGCAGTTTCTTTGGAATAAATTGTTTAGTGTTTAAGAAAGAAGTTGCATTTTCTACCAAATTACTAAAAGAGTTGGTTTTTCAACTAAAAAAGATAATTTTTTAACCAAAAATAGAAATTTTACATTTTCAGTTAAGAAAATTAATTCCAACAAAAAAATGAAATTTCTTCCAGTCAAATTAAACCAAAAAAGACCAGTTTTTTAATCAAAATAGTAAAATCCACAGCACACGAGTTGAATTTTCGAAGAAAAAGATAAATTTTTTAGCAAAAAATACGAATTTTCAACAAAATAGATGAATTTTTCACAAAAAAGTTGAATTTCAAAAATATAATTTAAAATTTTGAATAAAAAGTTAATTTTCTTACAAACAATTATTTTTTTAAAGAAATATTTTAATTTTTAACAAGAGTTAATTTTTGCACCAATATAGTTGATTTTTAGCTAAAAAAGACAAGTTTTCTATCAAGAATGAAACAGTTATATTTTCAGATATAAAAATTAATTTCAAGAAAAAAATAATGTTTCCTTTAGTTAAGTTGAACCAAAAAAGACGATTTTTATCAAAATAGTTGAATTTTCTAAAACTACTATTTTAATTTGAATTGAACCAAATGAGGACTTATTTTCAACCAAATAATTGCATTTTTACATAAATCAATTACCCAAAAAAAAATATAAATTTTGAATTAATAATGAAACCGTTGTATTTTCAGTTAAAAAAAAACTAGTTACATTTTTCACACTAAAAATGAATTTTCAACCAAAATGGTAAATCTTGAGAAAAAGTTATATTTTAGCACAGTAGTTCCACTTTCAACTAGGTAGTTGAATTTTCAATTAAAAAATATAAATTCTCAACAAAAAGTCGAATTCAACAAAATAGTTAAACTTTAAACCAAAGAGGTGATGTTTTAATGAAAAGAATGGTTTGTAAAGTGAGAATATAAATTTTCTACTAATAACCAAGGAAATTTCCCACTAAAAAAATTGTTAATCAAGTACATGAATTTTTAACGAAAAAAGATTAGTTGTTAACTACAAATGTAATAGTTAAATTTTCAGTAAAAAAAGTTAATTTGAAACCAAAAAAGAAAAAACTGTTCAAATAAATAATATGAATTTTCAGCAAAATAGTACAACTTTCAACGAATTTGTTACATTTGTGATCAAAATAGTTGTATTTTTAACAAAATAATTAAATTTGTAACAAAATAATTAAATCTTCAATAAGGTAATAGATTTTTCAAATTAAACAAAGATTTGAACGACAAATCCAGAAAAAGGCGACTTAAAAAAATTGAGAACAATGATATATTCTTGAAAAAGAGGATTATGGGAAATACTGTGAAGCCTGAAATATGAAATTAATTTTCTAACTTACATAGTTATTATTGAATTGCAATGTTGCAGGGACAGTTCGCAAAAAAAATTTCTAAACGTTATCTAATTTCCCAACGTTACTTCGACTAGAACCCCCCCCCCCCCCCCTAACCTGTTACCAACTGCAGTTTTTGGAAGATCCCTAAGTTCTCGAGCGATTCCTTTTCAATTAACGAAAATTTAGGTGTTGTTTTTTAAATTCCTTAATATATTACGAAATGAACCTTAAGAATCATTTACAAAATGAAAATTCTCGTAAATTCTTGAACCTTTCATCTTTTGGTAACTTACCGTGATGTCCTTTCTTATCACCTTTAAATATATTTTACCGAGAGATTTTAAGATTTGGTTAAATAAGTAAGTAGTTTCTAAACTTGCTACTAGATGACTCTGAGTGTCTTAAAAAATAAAACGGAGTCTGAACGACCGCTATTGAACAATATTTTTTATTTATTTACAATTTTCGGGAGTTGTGTGCATTTAGCTAAAAAAAAAAGAAAATTAAGTTTGATAAGTAAAAAAGTTTTTTTAAACTGCTGTATAGAAATAAATAAAACAATATTTTGATGTAACACTGAATGCTTTAATTTTTGTTTTGCCACCCAAATATGAAAATTACTTAACGGAAAATAAGTATTATCAGCTTGCTTTCAAACTTATATAAATATAAATTTTATAATATTCTTGAGAAAATTAGAAAAGATGTTTGAATATTTTAGATGTTCCAAAAAAGAATCTAGAAGATAAAAAAAAATTTTTTACAGGACTTTAAAAAATACTAGGAACAATTTGAGACTTTTTAAAAGACATTCAGGACTTTTAGAAGTTTGGAAGAAATAAAAAATATTTGATGAATTTTCGAAAATGCTTCCAAGTTTTAAAATATTTGAAAATTTAAGGAATTTAAGTTAGATTAAAATCAAGTTTAAAATACTATTTAACGTTCATTAATCAAGTTAATTTATACAATTCCTGAAAATAAAAATGAAATTTATTTTTGTCAAAAATTTTTTTTTAAGGAGAATCTTTTTCAAACTACAATAGGAACATAGCGGTTGTACAAATTTGCTCGTTGGATTCTTGGTTTTATTTTCAGGAATTCTATGCAATTAAATATTTTATATCTAGTCAAAATCTCTTAAATTACTAAAAATATATTTAGCTGACTCAAATTTTTTCTTTATATTTTGGAAAATCATTCAAAATATAAAAAAAACTGTCTCTCAATCTTGCAAATTTTCTTAGGAATATTAGAAACATTTTGGTATTCACTTGAAACTTTTCAAAATTCGTTCAAAATTTCTAAAGTTTTTGGCTGAAATTATTAATAAGACCTGAATTTTTTAAAAATATTTTACAGTTGAAAATTCTTTTTTAACTTCTCTTAATCTTCTAAGTACTTCTTGAAATGACACGATTTATTTTTTATTTTTGAAACTTACCAAATAGAAAAATTTTGCTTCAAAATCTTCTTCTGTTTTTTCGAAATGTAAGGAAAGCTTTTGAAATATTTTTCAATTTTCTCTTGAAATTCATTTTTAAAAATAAAAAATCATCAAAAATTTTCTCAAATCTTAAAAAAATATTGTTTTAATCCTTTTTTAAAGTTTATAAATCTTATAATATCTTAAAATCATTCAAATTTTTAGGGAAATTTTTTTATTTCCATAAAATAAAAATAAAATGTCTTAAAATCTTGCAGATTCTTCTAACATGCCTATTTGAATTTTCAAGATTTTCATTGATCGTTAATAACATCTGAAAAACCATTTTTTGTTAAAAATTTAACTTTTGTTGAATTGAAAATTTAACTAAGTTATATTTGGTTGAACATTATCTTCATTAGTTGTAAATTCAACTATTTGCTTGCGAGTTTCTATACTTTGTTGAATTTTTATCTATCGTGGTATAAAATTATAGTTTTTTGTTAGACAATTCCTCCTTTTGGTTCAAAATTACTTTCTATGGCTTAAAAATCACCATTTTTATTAAAAATTAATTTTTGAAGTAAAAATTTAACTATTTCATATTTGATTGAAAATCAATTTTCTTCAGATAAAAATTCAACTATTTGAAAATTTGTGTAATTTGTTGAAAATTGGTCTTTTTTCATAGAATATTAATCTTCTTGGTGATCAATTCACTTTTTTGGTTAACAATTTCAACTATTAGGTTTAAAAATCGATTTAACATTTAAACATTTGGTTGAAAATTCATTTATTTCGTAAAAAAATATTCTTTCTGAGTATTTGAGGTATTTGAGCTATTCTGAGGTATTTGCCCTTATAGACATTAAATCCTTCTGGTGGAAAGTTCATTTGTTTGATTGAAAATTTAACTGATTCGTTTAAAATTTATTTTATATTCTGAAAAATTTATTTCTGTAACTTAAAATTTAAACCTTTTTGCTTGAAAATTCAACAATTCGGTTAAAAATTCCATTTAAACTTAAAACAATCGTTTAAAAATTCAGACATTAAGTTAAAAATTATTCTCTTTCGTTAGAAATGCATTTCTTTGGTTGAAAATTATTTTTGTTAATTGAAAATCTCACTAAATTTTAAGTTAAAATTCTTTTCGACTAGAAATAAAATAAAATAAAATAAAACTTTAATTCAAGTTAGCGTATAAAACATTTGGTTTAATTTAAATTTTAATCTTTTTGGTTGAATATTCATCTATTTGTTAAAGTTTATTTATTCATCTAAATTACATCTACGAATTTTCTTATAATCACCTCTAGCTAGGATGCGAATTTCTGGTTCAAGACGTCACGAATAACATTGAAAATAAATAAATTAAGTTTATGGAAAAAGGAGAAAAGTTCCAATAAAATGTATGATAAGAACATTCTTTTTACATTTTAACCATAAAAGGTATTAGTCTTGCGTAAAATTTGACCCACATGCTTTTTGTCAAATTTAAAAGTTTTTAGACCTCATGTGTAAAAAATAATCAAAAATAATTAAAAACAAAAAATTCCATTTTACGGTCAAACTATACGAGATACGAAAAAAGATGACTCAACAAAAATTGTGCACTTAAAAAAGATCTACAAATTTGTTATTATTCACTTTTAATAGGGCGCATAGTTTATATTTAATTCATAAAAAACAGCATCAAAACTAAAAAATAAAATTTCTTGGAAATACGAAGCAAGTTGCAGTAAAATGTTTAATATTTTTTTAATGAATGAGCTCTGTTTTAATTATATAAATAAAAAAATGATAAAACTTTTGTTCTTTTTTTTGGTTGATTCGAAACCAATGTATTTTAATTATTATATTATCAATAACATTGAAAATCAATAATCCAAACATAATACATTTCTAAACATTTCTAACATTAAAATATTGTTATTTATTTAATTTCAATTATTAATATTTTATTAATATAAGAATCTAATAAAAAGATTTAAAATACAAACCTTCTGTTCTAATACCAATGCATATTATAAATTGTAACATACATATTTGGGAAATTATCAATTTTTCAGTGCAGCTGAGATTAAAAATTAGGACAAAATAAAAAGCAAATCTTAAAGTAAGCGTGTAAAAGAAAATCTGAATATTATTTTGCAATATCTTAAAAGTTCACATTTTAGAAAAAATCGAGCGCGAAGCACGAAATGATTGATAATAATATGTTCGTTAAAGTCGAAGAAACGTTAACTATTTTGCTAAAAATTTCCTTTTCCTTGGTTACAAATTAATTATTTTAATTAAAAATGCAATAATATAATTTTACATTATAATAAATCCGAAATTTTTGTCAGTTTTATTCTGTACAAAAATGTGAAATTATTTGTCACACCCCTTGGACTGAAATTCAATTCTTAATTATGTTTCCAGATTTTCGTGACAGGCCTAGTTTTTAGAAAAATACTATCAAGGAATTAAAGAAGATTTAATGAAATTTAAAAGTATTTCACAGGATTTAAAAATATTTTTAAAAATCTCAAGAGATATGAAAAGGTTTAAAATATTTCCAAAGGATTAAAAAAATTTCGTGTAATTTTAAGGGATTTCGTTTATGGGATTATAATTAATTGTAAGGGGTGTATCAGAAATTTAAGAGACTTGAAAGGTTTCATAAAATTTAATAGAATTCTAAAGAATTTGACGGAATTTTAAAATATCTCAAAACCACATAAGGAATGTTGATTTATCTAAAAATTTTAAGGTGTGGGGGGGGGGGGTCCTTTAGTCATGTACGTAATTTTTGTAAATTTTATTATTTGGTTGAATATTTAACAATTTTCTTAAAATGACATCCTTTTTGTGTGAAAACTTATTTCGTAGCAGATTAACCTTTGATTTAAAATACATATTTTATTACTGATAAGTCAATTGAAATCTTTCTTCGATGAAAAATATTTTTTAATTTTTCTTGGACCAAAATTCAACTTTTTGGTTGAAAATTTAATAATTTTGTTAAAACGTTATAATTTCTGGTTAAAAATTCGACTAAACGATTTGTTTGAATCAGTTTGTATAGAAATAATTTTTTTTAAAGATTTATATTCTTAGTTGAAAATTCATCTCCTTGCTTCAAATTTGAAATATTTTGTTGAAAATTAATCTTTTTTGATTAAAAATTCAAGTCTCATTTTAGTTACAAATAACTGGCGAAACATTTCTGAAAACTATAAATTACGTAAAGGAAGAAGTGTGGGGGGGGGGGGGGTAAAATATTTTCTTACTGTTTGTTACAGGGGGGAGGAGCGGTCTAAAATAGAGCCTATAAACCGTTTCGTAATTTAAGTATGGCGCCCTTTTTTTTTGACGGCCAGTAAATAACTTAAAGAATCAGAAGTCACCGAGAGACCATATTAATCAATCTTCAATGTTCCACTTGTTCCTAATTTGATCTTATACAATTAATTGCATTAATTTAAAAAAAAATGATGAAAGAAATTATTTACGTACGAGTTCATTTCTGTTTTTAGAATTTAGTCAAGAGGTCAATGCCTTGCCAGTCGCGTGCTGACATACAGGAGTAAATAAACGAAGATAATGAACCAGCAAGAATTCAGCCGTAACCTTGACCGCAAGTGGAGTGCATTTTTATCACCTCCGAACCACTCAATTGTCTTCTCTATTATGACATGAACGATCTCATAATCTTTATCAGTTCAAATACAAACAAAAATAATAATAGAGTTCTTTCGAAGGTGTTGTTTATTTTTATATATCTTCAATTACATCACAAATAGACAGTCTTTTAGAGAGAGTACAAGTAAAGAACTTAAATTGCTAATTAAGTATTCGAGATAAAACTAGTTTGAGATAAAATTAAGGAATAATACTAAAAATAATCCTAGGAGTCAAGTCTATAAATCATAATCATAGCAGTCAGTATTCCAGTCGTTTTAGCAATCGCAGACTCGACCGTAACCCCGTGAAAGGCAATAAACATTTCAATGCAATTAAGGATGTATACAACGTACAATTAATCTCAAAAGTTGCCTATCTTTAAAATGATTTAAAAAATAAAATAACAAATCGATCTATTATTGATTACCGGAAATCTTGACGGAAGCTTCTAAGCGTACTTTAGAACAAATAATTGAGGTTAAAATTGTTTATTTAACAATAGTTGTTTAGAGTTTTAGTTCTGGCTGTCTCTTTAGGGAAAGTTAAAATTCTTACTTAATCCTAATGATTAAGGCCTCATTTTATTCTTTGAAGGATTCTATACAATTCTATTTGGGTGGTGTCAATTCAAATTTAAACTATGATTGTTTGTTACAATAAGAACTGTATGATTTCTAAATTAATTTTTTAAAATAAAATCAACCAAATGTCTTGATCATTAGGATTAAATAAAAATGGTAAATTTTCCCGTAGGAGAAAGAAAAAACTATACCTTTAAATAACTACTGTTAAATAAACAATTTTAACCTGAATTATTTTTTTCTGAAGTTTAGAAGCCTCCCATCATTATTTACAGAAATTAATAATAGATCTTTTTTTATCGATTTTATAAATCATTTTAAAGATAGGAAACTTTTGAGATTGATTGTACGTAGTGTACATCCCTAAAGTGAAGACACTCAACCTGTTTTCGATACTTGTGAAGTGTTAAATGAAATGATGGAACAATCAATCTATATACTAAATATCATATCTTAAAGTTCAATCCTATACTATATGAAACAAGGTGAAAGTATATCCTGCTTTTAAATATAGGATACCCTACCCACATTAATATGATCAGTCTGTAGAACTCCTACTTCCAATAACTAGGATCTTTGGGCCAAGAAACTCCCGGATGAGCCGATTCAGTGTCGTAGACATATTTGACTTTTGGGTTATTTGGTTGACCAAAAAGAGCATCACGAATCATGCTGAACATACCCATCCCAAGTGCCATGTTGCTCATCACCCCAGACAATGATGCAGCAGTTCTAGCATGAGCCAGGGTCATCTGCAGCAAAAAAGAAATTACCAGTCCAATTCCGGGCATCATTTGCGTCATCTTATTCTTAAGACCTCTACTCATGTGGACAATACTACTGGTTATTTTCCTACTAAGAACAAGATCATTTAGCCGAGGAAGCTGTATAGATAATTCGGTTCGGTGTTTCTTCTTCCAAGTTAAATTAAATCCATTCTTCGACTTTTCCTGGTCCCTTAGATTTCTTAAAGACTGCTCCTTTGTCAGCTCTTTTTTGACATCTTTAGATTTTCCCAATCCGTTGTCAATATTGTAGTAAGAATGAGGCGTTAGGAGAGGGATGATTTTCAGTTTTTCTTCAAGCATTTTCTCCTGGGCTTCGAGGGGAACTATCTTCAGTTCATCATCTGGTTCCTCTTCTGCAATGTTTCTATCGATGAAGGACCGAATGTGATCCTCGCTGAAAGATTTAAGCCTGTTACCAATTTCACTTGTGAACTTAGTTCCGAAAAGGAGTTCAAAAACCTTGTAAGCATCTTCCATAGTAAGATACTGTCGATATTCATTCTTCGTGTCAGAATCATTGGTCCTCAACTTCTCCAACAAGGCTGTAAGAATGAGATTATCCTTCAGAGATCTTTCAATTTTCGAATCCTCTTGCGAGTCCCGGAGGGATTGATAACTATTATCCTCGAATGTAATGCTCTTGCCTTTCTTCAAATCCTTTTTATTCTTATCGGGCTTCGGCTTTGGTTCCAGGACGTCCTCCATGATTTCGCTGATGATCGTCAAGATGCTAGGAAGATTTTTGTTGTCCTTGACGATTTTAGCTCTGCCTTCACGAACTCCGACGAGGCTTATACCTAATTCACCATTTCCGTGCCCCTTGATCCTCAGATATCCGAAATTTGTCTCGAATTTCTGTTCTATGAGGTTCTTGTACCAAGTGAGGAGGACATCCTCAAACTGCTGTTTCTTCACCATAAGGTCTTTCTCGAAATCATTAGGAGGCATTCCGAAAAATTCTTCAACTCCGGAAGCTGAAGATCTACCTGAAAATGGTCCGAGGGATGGTAGATTACTGGTGATCATCGGCCAGATGAATACGCCCGCGCACCTGATGAAACTAAGACCTCTAATGCACTGCCAGAGTTGAGACATGAGGCCTCGCGAATTCTCGGGATTTAGATCTTCAAAAATTTTGAGCATTTGTACCTGGTCCGCGGTGAGCGTAATTTTTACTTCAGGATCAAGACTGTCAATGAAGTACTTCTTTGATTGTTGTGTATTCTTGAAAGCATCAGCTTTGGAGTTTTTCAGGTGAATCAAAAGCTGGAGTAACTCAGACTCAGTCATGTTTGGGAAAGTAATTCTCGAGAGATTTCTGCGAACTGATACTTTGTTTTCGTCAGGGTCATTCTCAGGGTAGGAGTCTAGAAGGTCCGTCGAGCTTCTTTTCCTTCTGTTGTGATTATTGTTTATCTCGGATTCAGGTTTGATGTCTTCTTGCTCTTTCTTGGGATCTACTCTTTCGTTAGAAAGATCTACGAAAGGGGCAAATGGCTGTCCTGAGTAGGCTGGTATCTCTGGTGCAGATGTTTGCCTACCTGGAAAATTAAAAATTCATATTAATGATTATCTTCACGGACTGAGCTTTCTGATCCGTCATTTAAGATACAGACTTCAAAATCTATAGATTCTGTTCACCTACTGACGACGTGATGTCCTGTGTTGGGGTTTCGTATGGAGATGGGGTAGATGGTCCTAAGAAACCTAATCCGTGTTGAAGTCTTGATGGTAGATCAGGATACATTTCTTGTAGTGAAGGTTGTTTTTGCTGTTGAAGCAGTTCAAGAGGAACAGTAGGTCCTGGAACGGGACCAGTTGGAACTGATTGAGGGAGTGGATGTAAGAGGAGTGGGTTTAGCCTTAAGAGGGGCCATCCTACGTTTTGCATACAAGCTACAAAACTACTGCTATGCATACACTCGGTCATCCTCGCATGATATGCAGGTCGAACTGATTCAGGCAATATACTATCTGCGAGACTCATTATATTCCTCTGTTGTTTAGTCAATAAACCAGGTGCAAATTGTAATGGAGTTTCAGCAACAGGATCATTTTGGGGTTTAGATCTTTCATTTGCTGATGCTGTACTGATGAGTATGTTTTCAATTTCATTCTGCAGATGGTCCTCAATCTGTTGGAAGTATGAGCTGGCATCAATATCTGGTTTCTCAAACGCATCTTGAATTGGGGTTCGTAAACTTTCTGGGTTTCCACTAAATATGGCTTGATTTCCGAAATTTGGGAAATTTGGTAGGTTTGGATAGTATTGAGCAATGCTAGGGAAAGCAATGTCTCTTGAACAATCTAGGAACTCATTGTTTCTAGAACACTCGACCATCCTCTTAATGAAATCTTCCCTCTGCTCTTCTGGTAAAAGACTTTCACCGAGTTCAATGATCACAATCTGCTCGTCTGAGAAATTGTCAATTTCTAAGTTGCGAATAAGATCTCGTGTTTTCAAGGTTCCAGGCGCAAAGTTGGGATTCGATAATTGAAGAGCTCTTAAAATGTTCATAATGACACCTTCTGGATATTCTGAGAAAATGGGTATGACTCTCGTGTCTGTGATAGTAAGAGTTGATTCTCCATGCTTGTCTGTCTTAACATTCGTCTCAAAAATCGGCTTTGATGTCAAATCATTCTCTGTTGACTTTAGTTGTGTAAGGTCTTTAGCATCCTGTGGAGACGCAAAGTTGGGGAAACTTGGCAAATTCGGGAAGTACTCTGCCAACGTGGGGAACATGTATTCCCTAGAGCATGTTAAGAAGTTCCTATCACGTGCGCAGGAGATCATTTGCTCAGAAAAAGACATACGTGCAGATTCAGGAAGCATGCTCTTTGCGAGTAAAATTGTATTTTCTTGATGTAAGTTCAAGAAATTAGAGTACTCAGGAGTTGTAGAATTCAAAAAAGAAACAGCAAGGGTGTTCACCAGGCCTGGGTCTGATATTTGATAGAGCCTTAGTATAGTGAAAATCACACTCTCTGGGTTTTCAGACAAAATAGGTGCGAATTCATTTCCGTTGATGGATATTACAGGAACATTAGATAAGATTTCGCTTCTGCGAGAGGAAATTTGAATTGGTACCCCTTCCAATGGAATCTGCCTCCCTTCTCCGGTAGCTTCTGCAGGAGAGTCTGTTGCAGGTGCTTCAGTAGTATTTGCTTTAACTGGTATTGCTTGTTCAACTGGTATTACTGGTTCAACTGGTATTGTTGGATCTACTGGTATGCCTGGTACAACTGGTATTACTGTTTCAGTAGGCCATCCTTGGCATACTGGTTTGCTAGGTGCTCCTGGTATAATTGATGCACCTGGTGTTCCTGGAAAGGCCGGTGTACCTGGTATGGTTGGTGCTCCTGGTATGGCTGGTGATCCTGGAAAGCCTGGTGTACCTGGAAATCCTGGTGTGCCTGGTATAGTTGGTGTTCCTGGTATGGCTGGTGCTCCTGGAAAGGCTGGAGACCCTGGCATGGCTGGTGCTCCTGGAGAGGCCGGTGTACCTGGTATGGTTGGTGCTCCTGGTATGGCTGGTGCTCCTGGAAAGCCTGGTGCTCCTGGAAAGCCTGGTGTACCTGGAAATCCTGGTGTGCCTGGTATAGTTGGTGTTCCTGGTATGGCTGGTGCTCCTGGAAAGGCTGGTGATCCTGGCATGGCTGGTGCTCCTGGAAAGGCCGGTGTACCTGGTATGGTTGGTGCTCCTGGTATGGCTGGTGCTCCTGGAAAGCCTGGTGCACCTGGAAATCCTGGTGTGCCCGGTATAGCTGGTACTCCTGGTATGGCTGGTGCTCCTGGAAATCCTGGTGTACCTGGTATGGTTGGTGTTCCTGGTATGCCTGGTGCTCCTGGAAAGGCTGGTGACCCTGGCATGGTGGGTGTTCCCGGTATAGTTGGCGCTCCTGGAAAGGCTGGTGTACCTGGTATGGTTGGTGCTCCTGGCATAGCTGGTGTACCTGGTATGGTTGGTGCTCCTGGTATGGCTGGTGATCCTGGAAAGCCTGGTGTACCTGGGAATCCTGGTGTGCCTGGTATAGTTGGTGTTCCTGGCATGGCTGGTGCTCCTGGAAAGGCTGGTGACCCTGGCATGGCTGGTGCTCCTGGAGAGGCCGGTGTACCTGGTATGGTTGGTGCTCCTGGAAAGCCTGGTGTACCTGGAAATCCTGGTGTGCCTGGTACAGTTGGTGTTCCTGGTATGGCTGGTGCTCCTGGAAAGGCTGGTGACCCTGGCATGGCTGGTGCTCCTGGAGAGGCCGGTGTACCTGGTATGGTTGGTGCTCCTGGAAAGCCTGGTGTACCTGGAAATCCTGGTGTGCCTGGTATAGTTGGTGTTCCTGGTATAGCTGGTGCTCCTGGATAGGCTGGTGATCCTGGCATGGCTGGTGCTCCTGGAAAGGCCGGCGTACCTGGTATGGTTGGTGTGCCCGGTATAGCTGGTACTCCTGGAAAGGACGGTACACCAGGTATGGATGGTGCTCCCGGTATAGTTGGTGCTCCTGGTATTGTTGGTATTTCCGGTATGGGTGGCGCTCCTGGTATTGTCGGTATTGTTGGAAAGGATGGCGCTTCTGGTATGTGCGGGTGGTGCGGTACGTGTGGTATTATTGATATTCCAGGAAAATAGGATAACGTTGGTAAAGATGAGGGAACGAATCCTGATAAATCAGGTAACTGAAATAGCCCTGAAAAGTTTGGAATTTGAAAGTACTGTGAGAAGTCCGGTAGTTGAAATAGTTCAAACAAATTTGGAAATTGAGGTAATGTTGGCTCAGCTTGTCTTAGTATTGGCCATGAGTAGTACTTCATACAAGCGTAGTAATCAACTTCGCGAACACACTTCAGAGACTGGGCTGTAAATTCCGTACGTAATTGTGGAGGAAGAACTTGTTTGGCGGCTAGAAGAGCATTCATTTGATTTTGTGAGATTGGGATCGTCGAAGGAGATATAACCGGAGCATAGGGTGTCTTTTCTGGGAAAGGGAGTGTTTTGATCATCTGTTCTAAAGTAATCAACGATTTACTTTCATTATCTGTTTCTCCTGCGTTAGCTGTTGATAGATTTAAAGGTACCAAATATCCGGGTTGTCTTCTACCGGGTTTTATCCCCTCCCTGAGAATGCGAAGGATTAGTGTATCAGGTTGAGGACTGTCCTTGGAATCAGCTTCAATTACTTCTGGGAGCTGTCCTGGTTCGAGAGGGAAAGGTACAACGGGGTACGGACTATAGGCAGGGTAGACTATCAGATATTCTGGAAAATTGGCGAGGGCTGGATAGTACTGTTTCATCATTGGCCAGGCGAAGTATCTCAGACAGCTGTAGTATTCAAACCTTTTGACACAGGAGTACATCCTGTTGGCATATTCCTGACGACTAGGCACTGGAAGAAGTTTTTCAGCCATTTGCAAAATCTGTAATTGTCCGGGTGATAACATCTGGACGAAGGTTTCGTTCATTGGGTCAATGTAGGATGGGACGTTTTCGTAATTCCTGTGAGTGTCAAGAGCATCTTTTAGCATACCCATGACAATTTCTTCACCATTTAATAAGGGATAAATTAAGAAAGGTGCAGATCTTGCTGACTTTGTTTTATTTCTGTTGGGGAAGAAATCGGAAACATTTACTTCTATCGGAAGTCCTGGAATATTTTGTATAATTAGTTGAGGTACGGTTTCAGCTAAGATTGGATAAACGAAGATTCTCATACAGTTCGTGACACTCAAATTGCGAACGCAGTCATACATGCTTGAAATGAAGGTCTGTCTTTGTTGCGCTGCGATTATCGCTGCGGAACACTGGATAATCTCGAGCTGCTTGTCATTTAGCAAATCGTGACTAAAGGGCTCAATGTTTAGACCATGGTGTTTCTTTGTAGTAGAAAGAGAATTCAAAGATTTTAGGATATCTTCTTCAGTCAGTAGGGGAGCTTCGGGTATGAGTAAGGTGGGCTCTTTGACACTTTGAAAAAGTGTTTTGTCTCTGATTTTTTCTTGAAGAAGCATAGCTTGCTGTTTAATTAGTTCTATTATGGTATGACTAGCTTCAGACTTAGGGGATGGAACTGAAGGTTCTGATTTGGGAATATCGCGATATTGGGTTTGAGCTTCACTTCCCTGTTCTGAATTTTCAAACTTACCGAGGCCATCCGTGTTGATGATGATCACTTTCTTATCTTTGGAGACCGTTTCAGATTTTTCACCTTGTTGAACGTCTTCTGCTCTCGCTTTTTTAAACTTTTCTCCCTTTTCCTTGTCACTTTCAACAATCTCTTTTCGACCATCTTCCCGTTCAGGTAGAAGATTGACTTTCACTTCCGAAACTTCGACGTGCGTTTCGCTACCGATGTGAATTCCTTTAGGGTTAGCTTTAACATTCTGTAGAGCTTCACTGCCAGGTTCAACTGCAGCAACATCCGAATCAAACCTTCGAATTCCTGAACTACCTGCCTTTTCAATTCTCAGACCAGGATCTGCCTCCACGTCTAGATCCTGCTTCTCATTATTTTCTTGAGGGATAATTTTCTCAGGTAGAACATCACTATCTTCAGTCTTGATTCTCTCACTTAAAATGTTATCTACCTTCTCGTTTTGAAGTCCTTCACTCCCTATGTTCTGAACATCACCAAGAGTCTCTTTTTCATCTGCACTCACAAGAGTCTTAACACCGGCTTCTGTTGAAAAAACACCACGCGCACGAGATTCGGGAAATACTAGAAATAGGAGGAAGAAAGATGATAGGATGAGGATTCTGGACCTGGGATGCCAGGGATGTTGAGAGTTGGATGCTCTCATGGTCACGGTCGCGAGGCGAATGTCTTTGGCCAGTAACCAGTCAACCTAGGTATGGTCAGTTATGGAGTGCGATACCAACACGAATACACATGAACGAAGATGCAGATACGTATGTGAAGAACAACATCCGACCCGTCCGCCGGCATTCGCATTTTTACGGCACTCTTGTAACTTCAGGTTTGCCATTAAGCGAGCTGAGTAACGGCTGCTGCTACCCTCACATTCCTCCGCGATAAAACCATCCGCTGCAATCCACGAAGGTACTTCGTTCGTTGATCAGAAAATGTTTCTTTACAATGTACGCTGTGCGAGTTAACGAACAGAGCCTTTTGAACAAAGAAGTAAGAATCTGCGACGGTCTATCTGTTCACATCTCTGGCTTTTAAAGAGTAAGGCCATTTTTTGAAAAACTCTTTGACTTATTTCTTTGTACAAAAATGCACAAAAATGCCTAACCCTTATTTTTACAAATAATTAAAAATATTATCACTTTTCACCCTGAAGGCTTTGTTTTCAGACAAGAAATGACAAAAAAGTATCGATTCTAGAGAAATAATTAAAATTTGTTCACGTATTTATATTTCCCTGATAATATTCTATGCTTATTTTATTAAGAAGCCCTATACCCTCGTCATACTTCAAAATAAAGATTAATTAAATCTGATTTATGAGAATATTAATATTATTTGAAGCTTCCTGAGAACCTTTAAAATTCTTTAAAACTGTGTATAATCTCTTCAAATCCTTAAAAATATACTGATATCTTTGAAATCCAGAAAATCTGTTGAAATTATTTCAATTTGTTACAATTCCTCGAAATCGTTTTCGAATTTTGTAATTTGTATTCGATAAAAAAAATGTTGAGCTACATGATTTTTGTATAGTCTATCAAATGGTTCCAAATATTGTTAACAAATATAAAAATTTAAATTCCAGTTAATAAAATAAATAAAAGTTTGATTAAATATTCTATTTAATTTTTTTCAAGGTAAAGTACTTCAATTTTCCAAAAGTGGTTTACGCGTGATATTAAAAAGTACAACTTCTGATCATATAATTTCCCTAAAGCTGAATAATGGATTAGTGTTTATTTTTTGAAAAAGAAATCTTTCTTCTTCACAACATCAAAATTGAGAATCCTAAGTTTTATCCGAAGACAAAAAAAATAAAGAAAGGGTTGAACTGGAAATAACATTTTCTGACTTTAAAAATAGGGTTTACATTTAAAATTTTAAAAATGATGGTAACCACTCAATACACTATAAAAATTCCATCAAAAACATAAAGGTCGAAACTTTCTCTTTTGATTCTCTTTTGACCATGAACTTCCATAAAATTGCCTGAACTTCTTTGGAATTTTTTGAAAACCTTAGAAATCCTTCAAAGCATTTAGAAATTTTTTATATTATCAAATTTTTGAAAACTCTTGCAATTCACTAAAATCCATGAAAGTATTTTGTAATCCTTTGAAATCGATAGAAATCTTAAAAAGTCTTTTCGTGAAAAATAAGAAATGTATCGACATTTTTGAAAATCCATTCAAATATTTCGAAAATATTTAAAATTAAAGAAATTTAAATGATATAAAATCAAATTTTAAATCCTTTTTAACGTTCAGTAATCAATTCAATGTGCAGAATTCCTGAAAATGAAACCAAGCATTCAACGACTAAATTTGGAAAACCACCATAAAATGTTCCTATTAAAATTTCAAAAAAAGATAAGAATTTTCTCCTAAAACGAGAAATTTTTTTTTTATTTTTTGCACAAAAAAAAAGGAAAGAAAAATGAGCAGGCAACCAACCAAATCCCCTTCTTTCTCTTTTTTATTTTTTTCGTCTTTTTTATTTTTATTATTATCAAATCACAATAAGAAAATATTTTAATAAAATCACATTTTTTCAACATTTTGGCACTCATGCAACATCCTTATCAAAGCTAAAACAATATTTAAATAATTACATTATTTTTATAATTGTTATAATTAAATAATAAAAATAAATAAAAATTAATAAAAAGTATAAAATTATGATTAATTAACTAATTTTTCTTTTTCCTTGATTATTAACATTCAAATA
>JAAAKG020118311.1:0-15170 GCA_010014905.2 Druon quercuslanigerum
TGACAATATTTCTTTTTCTTTCTGCCCTCTCTTTTTTTTCTATTCTTTGCTCTATTATCCTAAGCCTTTCCTTCTCCTTATCGCCATTCACTCCCCCACCATGATCCCGGTTCGAGCTTTCTAGGTTTCTAATTCTACCTTGTCTTTATTTGTTCTAATCATCATTTAATTGTATTTGATTCATACAGGAAATTAAATTCTCTGCAAAAAGTTGCTCTCAAAATTTTTCCTTAATCTCAACGGAAAAAAAGTTACAGTGCGTAGAAAAAGAGGAAAAAAATGAAAATGCAAATTATAGAAAGATATTTTTTTTTTATTCATTTATAGGTCAAATTAGTTTTTATATTTCATTTCTTCACTTTCTCAACTTATACGTTGACTTTGTTTTTGATTTATTTCTTACTTTTGATGTGTAAAATTTATATAATTTCGTTTATTGCTAGACGGAAATAATTTGCCATGTTGCTGCATAAATTTTCACAAATATTTTTTTAATCTTCATTTTTAGTTCCAAACTTATTAAATTCTGCAACTAGTGCAACTGCTCTCCACAACATCGTTAACTACTTTGATATTTTTTAATGCAGAGAAACAAATAAAAAATTTTCTAATGTATTTTAAATAGGAAAGGGGAGACTCCCATGCGCCACCTCAATTTTTGATGTATCGAGCTGAAATTCTGGGAGAATTTTTTATTTTTGTCAAGGAAACTTTTAAGGCACAATTATAAAAAAAAAAGTTTTTCTTATTTGACACAGTCTAATACACACACACTTCGAAAAATTACACATATTTAGGGGTTGAGAAGACCTACAGAAAATCGGAAATGCCGCTAATTATAAAAATATTTTTCATTGTATTTTTTCTATAAATTAAACCTTGAAAAAGTAAAATGACGTATTTTCTTGTTTGATAAAAGGTTTATGTGAAAAATGCTTTTATAATTAGTGGTACTTTCTATTTTTGAATTTTTTGGGGTCTTCTCTACCGCTAAATAGAAGTAATTTTTCTAAATTTAAAAAGCGTTAAAATGGTTACTGTTTGAAAATTGTTACTTTGGGTTTTAGTGGCAAGTATTTTGATACCTGTCACATATTTTTATTTTATTTACCAGGTGGCTAGCGAGGTCAAAAAAAGAGGCGAACAAACAGCCTATTTTGGCGTCACTCTTTCAAAATAATTTGTCGAGCCTGATTTTTAATTTATTTTTTCAACTTTTTTATAAATAAGTAAATATGACGAAAGAAATGGCAATTTTTTCTATTTGACGTTCCCGGTGCTCGTCAATAATAGGAAAATCAATGTAATCACCGACGATAAACAAAAAAAAATTTTATAAACAAATTGTTTGTGGAAAATGTGTTTTCCATAATTTTCCATAATTTAACGTTTTTTTAAGTTATATTGCAAAAAATTTAAATTAAAACAATATTTATAATAAAAAATTTCTCTTAAAACTAATCTGGTTAATATTATTAACAAAAAATTATTAAACAAATGCATTATTCAGGCATTTGTCGTTAGAAAAATTTGTTTTTTTTTATCTTTATTTTTTTAAATTTGGAACCTCATGATAATTTCAGAAAGTTCATAATTATTTTGATGAATTTTAGGATTTTATCACAAAAATTAATTAAACAAATGCATTATTCGAGCAATTATCGACGGAAAATTTCGTTTGTTTCAATGCCAATCCTTTTGATTGGGAACTTCATGATAATTTTAATAACGTCCATTATTATATTTTTGTATTAAATAACAAAATCCATTATTCGGGGATCTGTTTACGAAAAATCCATTATTTTTTCAATGTCAGTCCTTTTCATTAGAAACTCTACAATAATCTTAGGCTGATTAAAAATAAATTATTTATGAAACTTTTTCTATCTTGATAGTCAATTTTTAATTAAATTTTTTAAAAAATTTTTTCGACTGAAAACTGAACTAGTTGAAAATAGTTGAAAGTTCAACTAATAAATTTTAATGATGAATTAATTTTTTTTTATATATAAAAATTCAACTACTTTGTTATATTTTTCTGCAATTGTTAGCACAATTAATTGTATATTGAGAGTTATATTTTTTTCTTAAAGATATTTAACATTTTAGGAAAAAATATTTTTGCTTGTGATCGTGTTCATTATATTTTTTTATTTCCTTGGTGGAAAATTAATTTGGCTAAGGATTTAACTTTTTTATTAAAATCTAACTTTTTTAGTTTAATGATATTGCTTTTCGTTTGAAATAAAAAAATTTCTTGTATGAAATATTAGCTATTAAATTTTTTATCGAGAATTTATTTTTTTGGTTCAGAATTTCACTACTTGGTTAAAAGTTAAACTGCTTTGTTAAAAATTCATTGTTTTGTTGAAGAATTCTGTAAAATAAAATTTCACTATTTCATTTTTGGTGGGAAATTGATCTTTTTTAGTAGAAAGTTCACTTTTATTGACAGAAAATAAACAATCCTTTTGCCTTCAAATTTTAACAATTTATTGAACTTTTTCTTTTGTGAACTGAACAATCCTTTTCTTTTAAACATTCAACTGTTTTCTTAAATTGCTCTTTTATTATTAAATTCAACTATTTTGTACTAGAAATCAAAGTATTTATGGGTTAAATTATAAACCATTTTTTGTTGTTGCAAATTCATCTCTTTGGTGAAATGTTTAATTATTTAATTATTTAATTGAAATAGAACTTTTTAAATTAAAAATTCAAATACTCGGGCAAATTTTAAAATTTTGTAGCAAAATAATTTTTTGTTCAAGATTCATTATTTTAGTTAAAATTAAACTATTTGTGGAAAATGTAATTGTTTTTCATTGATAATTAATTCCTTTTTTTCAATTTAACTATTTAAATAATAATCTTCTGTAGGTCGGGAATTCAGGTATGTGGTTCAAAATTGTACTATTTTGTTCAAAAATATTTTTTTTGTTCGAAAAGTCAACTGTATTTTTCAAAATTCTTCTTTATTTTATTAAAAATTCATCTTTCTTGTTTAAAAAACTTAACTGATTCCTGAAAAAATTCATCTTTCTGGTTTAAAATTCATATGTTTTGCTGTTTATATCCTTCTCTAAAAAATGGGCTGTCCAAAAATAAATTAAATTTTTTTAGTTTAAAAACGTTATTGTATGAAGTGACATTTTTCTTCAATGTTATTACTGACTTTTTCAATAACTTTAACAATTTATATAAAGGGAAAAAATGTAAACTTGGCAAGACTATTTTAATAAAAAAAAACATAAAATCTTCACCAGTTATTTATTTTTTTGCCTTTCAGACAATGTTAAAGTTTCTGTCATTTTCCTGATTTTTGGCAAAGATAAAAAAATATATCGGGGTTGCACTAGCCGGCCTTTTAAAAATAAAATGCTCATAGTATTTAAATAACAACTCAAATTGTATTTTTTTACATCAACAGGTATACGATGTACTCTTTTTGTTCCAATAAATTACTCAGATTTTTAACAGTTATTTGTGAAAAATATAGCATTTCATTAACAAAATGTTAAATTATTCTTATTTATTCATGTTTATTTATATAATTTATCTTTATGTTGTTTAAATTAAACTCAAATAATAAATTCGTGTTTAAATAAAATAGATATTTAATTGACTGATTTCTGATTTAGAATAGATTTGTTCAATATATTATTTAATATTAATAATACATTATTTACCATATATTTATGTATCTTTGAAAACAATTTTTTTGTGACACTAGATTTTCTTTTGTGCGTCTAGCCTTGTTATCTTGACCCTGTTTTCGAGGGGCTCAAGTGGGTCAAGATTAAAAATAAATAATTCATGAAACTTTTTCTGTCTTGATAGTCGATTTTTAATTTTTTTAATTTTCTCAACTGCAGACTGAACTAATCGATGTTTGATCGATAATCGACAATTTATAGTTAAAAATTCAACAAAATTTTTCATAAAGATTTCATTTTTTTTATTTTTTAAAAATACAACTACTTTGTTACAATTCATTTTATCAGTTGATGATTGAAAATATAACTAGTCGATTTTCGACTGAAAATTGATAAAATTAAGTTGAAAATTGATAATATTTTCAGTTGAATATTGATCATTTTTAGCTAAAAATTGATAATGTTTAGTTAATAATTTAACTATTTTGTTAGATATTCGTTTTATTAGTTAAAGATTAAACTAATTTTTGAAATTTAATTAAAATTTTATTAAAGTAATGCCTGAAATTGGTAATTGAACTTGAGATTAAAAATTAATCTATTTTATTAAAAATTAATATTCCCCACTAAAAATTTACCTAATTTTTTTTTGGCTGAAAATTGATCATTTTTAGTTTCAAATTCAGTTAATAAATTTTTTAATGATAATTCGATTTTTTACTGATAAAACTTTAACTACTTTGTTAAAAAGTTCATTTTATTGGTTAAATATTAAAATATTCTGTTAAAGAATGCTTTTTTTCGTTAAAAATTAATTTTTTAAATTAAAAATTTAAACATATTACATTTTTTGTTGTAAATTCAACTTCTTTTTTAGAAAATTAATTTTTATTCAAAAGCCAGTCCTTTTCAAATAAAAACTTATTTCAGTTTTGGTTCAAAATTAATAGTTTTTAGTTTAAACATTTCAGTTGAAGGAATTTATTGCTTGAACATTCAACTGTTGTGTTGAAAATTAATCTTTTTGACTTAAAAATTAGACAATTTTGTTGTATTTTTTTCTTATTCAACAAACAAATGATTAAAAATTAAAAATTAAACTGTTTTGTGTACTATTTGATTTATCAGTTTAAAAATTAAATAATTTTTTATTAAATTCAACTTTTTTCTAGGAAATTTGTATTTTGGACTCGAAAATACTACAACCTGGTAGAAAATTTGACTATTTGGTCAAAAGTTAAAATTATTTGTTAAAAATTCGTTTCGATTTTAGTTTGAAAGATAATTTTTTAAAATTTAAATTTAACCAGTTTATTTATGCTTGAAAATTAAATTTTTAAAATGGAAATCAAACTAATTTTTATTTTTGTAAATAATTTTTTATTTTTCGGAGAATTGTCATTTATCTTTTCAAAATAAATACAATTTATTAAATTAATAATTATTTCATTTATATTAGTTTTAATTAAAATTAATTATTCAAAATTATTAAATTAAATTTAAATAATGCTTGTACATACATGTACATGCGTGTGATTTAAAATTTAAATATTTAGTTTAAAATTCTTTAAGTTTTTGGTTGAAACATAATTGCTTTAAAAGAAAATTAAATTATTTATGTTTTTTGTTAAAAATTGTATAATTTTTAGCAGAAATTCCATGTATTTTGTTAAAAATTATCCATTTTTGTTAGAAAGCAATTCCTTTTGGATTGAAAATTTAACTTGTATTGTGAAAAAATAATGTATTTTGTTAAAATAATTCTTTTTTGGTAGAAGATGAATTTTTTTGGTGCAAAATGTAATTAATATAATATAATATAATTTTCATAGCAAAAAATCATTATTTTTGGTAAGAAATAAATTCTTTTGGTTAAATGTGTAACAATCTTATTGATTCCCTCACATTTTTTCATCGCTTAAAACTTTTATTTATAATAAAAAATAATAATATCTTGTTCAAAATTCGTCTTTTTGGTTCAAGAATTATTTTTAATGAGTAGAAATTTACTCCTTTTTGGTCAGACTTTTGGCAACTGTCGGTTAAAAATTCATCTGTTTCCATTAAAAATGAACTTTTTGTTCAAAATTCAATTGTTTAGTAAAAAATTCTTATTTCAGGCTCAAAAATTCAACAATTCGTTAGCAAATTGAATTTGTTTGAAGAAAATTATTTTAAATGAAAATTTAAAAATTTTATTTTTGCATGAAAATTTACCATTTATATCAGAAATGTCATGTATTTTGATAAAATTATTCTTTTTTGGTAGAAAATTTCTGCTTTTGTTTAAATATATAAATATCTTGTTAAAAATTCTTTGCTTGTTAAAAATTATGTTTTTTAGCAGAAAATTAATTCATTTTGTTGAAAATTTAACCATCTGGTTAAAAGTTGATGTATTTTGATAACATTTTTTCCTTTATGGTAGAAAAGTATGTTTTTCAAAAAAGCAAGTATTTAATAACAAATTGATTTTAGTTGCGGATTCAAGTCTCTTCATGAAAATTCTTCTGCAAAGAAAAAAATGATTAGTTGAGCCAACTATTTAGTTAGTAAGTTATGGTACTTCTACTTTATTAGTCGATACTACTACTATTTTATTAGTTGATACAACAATTCCATTAGTTGCAGTGACTATTCAGTTAGTAACAGCAACTAATTAAATGGTTGTCCCAACTAAAAGAAATAGCAGTGCTATACCTTACAAACTGGTTAGTTGGCATAACTAAACATTTTTGTCAGGTTGTAATGGAAATTTAACTCTGTTTTTTTAAATAATTATTTATTATATTTTTATTATTATTTTATTTTTTTTGTTTATATTATACTTATCATATTATATTTTTAAATCATATTTTTTTCATATAAAATTCATCCGTTTGGTTAAAAATATAACAATCTTGTCGAAAATTTATGTATTTTCTTTCAAGCTTATTTCTTTTTGAAAGAAAATTAATCCTTTTGGTAAAACAAGTGAATATCTTGTTGACAATTTATGTATATGGTTAAAATTAGACTTTTTTCTTATAAAATAATTCTTTTTTGTTGAAAATTTTACTACCTTATTGAAAAAATATGTATTTCAGTTGAAAATTATTATTTATTGGTAAGACATTAATTGCAGTACTTATCAGTATTTTCCAGTTAAAAAATTTCGCTGTTTTGCAGATATTTTTGTAATTAAATTTTTTTTTTTTTAAATAAAAATGTAAGCATTTCTTTTTTTTAGTTGATTCAGAACCAATTTATATAGATTATTATATTATCAATAACATGGAAAATTAATAATCCACACATTTCATTTTTGTAAATTTAATCTTTTCAAGTTTATATTTTAATTTTTCGAATGAAAGATTACTAATTGGTCAAAAATTCATATTCTCTGATATAAAATCAATTTTCTTGGTTGAAAAAATCAACTTGTTGTACCAAGGTCGTCTTTTCGGTTGAGAATTTCGAAATTTTGGAACACATCCTTTTCCTTAATAGACTGCACAATCTTTATGGGTTAAGATTTCAACTCTTGTCGAGGATTCGCTATTTTGTTAAAAAAATTAATCTCTTTGGTAAAAATTTCATTTTTGTTTTTATTCAAAATGCAATTTTTTTTATTGAAATTGAATCTCTTTTGGATGAGGATTAAACTAATTTTTAAAACCTTCTCTTTTGTGGTTCAATTCGACTGTTTTTAATTTAAAATCAAAATAATTGTTCGAGTAAGATATCAACTATTACATTTTTTATCGAAAATTCATCTTTTTTGGTTGAAAATTCAGCTACCTCATTCAAAGTCAAACTACTGTCTTAATTTATAAGAAACAGTTATTTTTGGAGATGACCCAAAATTGTCTTTCGAAAAAAATTAACTCAGAAGAAAGTAAGCAATACATGGGGGGGGGGGGGGGATTTGAAAACTTACGAATCTTAAAAAAGGGAGCAGTGATTAAAAATTAGAAAAACATTTTAAATTAGGTATGACCCAATAGCCAAGTTTATGAAACACATTCGTCTGTCTCTCCTAACATACGGTATGACAAAGCATGTCCTATTTTAATGTAAATCTGTCCTTATTTTGCTGTTTTTTTTCAGTTTCATGTTGTTTTTCTCTGGTAAAATTTTTCCGGCTATTTTATGCATGATCATCAGTGCGTATATAAAGCTCGCCCAAAACGGCAGTGATCATTAGTATTCGAATAAAATGAGGTTTGCAAGTATTTTTTTGGCAGCTCAGCTGTGCGCGACTTTTATTATTATTTACGCTGTGACCTGCCCTCCCGGTGTGGCTTTAGAAGGTGAAAAATGTAACAAAACATACCATTGTTGCGAAAGTGCTGGTCAATGCGGTAAGTTAAAAAATTATTAATCTCATCACAAACATCTATAATCCAAAAAATTCCACGAAGCAAAAAGTTATAATTGCTGGTAGATGGGCTAATTTCGGAAATGTGGGATAAATCAGGAAATTTTAAAATTGATGTTTTAAACTACTTAAGGGGGTTTTGACCAGAATCAGGAACCATCTAAAGCCTTAAAAAAGCCTTAACTGGTTCTAGGAATTCCAAAATTACTTGAAATTATTAATTATTGACAGTACAATTTATATAGTTTGCAAAATGAAAGTTTACCAAGGAATTTTAAGAGATATCTAAAATTTCAAATTATTAATTTTATCAAATGAGAGCAATTTTGAGAGTGTGTGAAAAGAAAGGACAAATGAAAACATGGCGATATTCTTTCCTTTTTTTTGTTATTAACTATAATAATCACGAAAAGCTTTCATTAATTTATTTTTTCAATATATTCTTCAAATTGGTGTCATTTCATCAATTTATTAAATTTAATAATCACTTTTTTATTGATGAAAGCTCCTGTAAAAGCAAGAATCCAACGACCAAATTTGGAACACACAAAAATTTCAGACATAAATAAAAAAGAGGAAAGAAAAATGAGAAGGCAACCGACCACATCCCCTTCCTTCTATTTTTCCTTCTTTCGTCTTTTTTTATTATTAATATTATCAAATCACAAAAAAAGAACATTGAAAATAAAAAATAAAATGACATTACCAACGTTTCGACACTCATACAGCAATCTTATCAAGGCAAGAAAAATATAAACAGTAGCGCAAGAGAACAGGTGTTCTCTCTTTGATACCGTTGAATGTAATTAACCATATTAACATAACTTTTGTTTAATTTATTCAAATCAGTTTTTGAATTATTAGATAATGTAATTGGTTGCCTTCTCGTTTTTCTTTCTTTTTTTTTATTTTTGTCTGAAATTTTTGTTTTTAATACGGGTTTTTCTCAGATTGCAATTAAAACATTTTTTTTGTTTGATTGTTTGGTGTGGTCCAAATTTGGTAGTTGGATTCTTGTTTTTTACAAAAGTTTGCATTAATTTCATGATTAGTCGTTAAATAGGATTTTTGATTTAGATTTTAATCTAATTTAAATTTCTTAAATTTTAAATTTTTTATTGTCGTAATTTTCTTCTTCTTTAGTACAAGTTCTTATGATTTAAAATAATCATTTTAAATCAAAAAAAATATTTAATAATCAACACAATATAATGTCTATAATTTGTTTTGATATCGCTATATTATGAAAAGTTCTCGCCGCCAAATGCATAAAAATAATTTTTATGTATGTTTCTTTTAAAGATAGTACAATATTAAACTAATTAAAATATCTTAATTTAAAAAATAAACCCTTTGTGCCAAATTACCTCATGTTCCACATTAGCTCCAATTTGTTATAAATCGGTTTAATATTGGAAATTCAATGTCATTTAAATTAGTAAAAAATTTAATTTTTTTAATTAAAAGAAGTAAATATTGAGAATAGGTATTCATTTAACTGAGTTCAACCTAATATTATGTAAAAATTGATTTACTTGTTTCGTAACATATTAAAGCGTTAATTTAGGTCTTAAGAGAATCTTAAAATAAATTTTTTTTTCTATTTTGTAAAAAAATTTAATCAAAAATAATTTTGCTGCTACCAATTTTATTAAACAAAGTTTCTTGTAAGAGCACTTTAAATAAAAAAAATCGTTGCAGAAAATTATATAAAAAAATTGTATACACAAATTATATACAAAATTGTGGACAAAAAAAAATTATACAAAAAGGATGTTATAAAAAAATGTTGAAAAAATTCTTGTATAACGAATTTAACGAGAAAAACAAATTTTGAAAAAAAATTCTGCAAAAAAAATTCTGCAAAAAAAATTATAAAAATGTTTTTGTTTTTGTAAATGAAAAAAATGCTTATAAATTTTTGTTAAATGACAATTTTAAAATTATTTCAGGAAATTATTTTCCTTAACTTGAACTTTGAATTTTGAGAAAAAAATTAGTAGAATGTTTTTTTTGTAACTGAAAAAAATGCTTATAAATTTTTGCTGAAAGAAGTTTTTAACATTATTTTGGAAAATTATTTTTCGTAACTCGAACTTTAGCGCTAATGCTCTTTGTGTGTTCCAATTTTTTTTCTTTTATGCCCCATTTAATTTCCAAAGTTTGGCGTCTTTGCTTTGCCAAATGTGGACGTTTATGTACTTTTAGAATTTTTAAAGTTTGGCGCTTATAACCTTTTTTGTACGATGGATGGACGGATGGATGGAGAGACGCCAAGTGATACTCTAATGGTTTTAGTCTGGGGCTACGAAACCCCAAACAAAATTTTGAAAAATAACACAGCCACAGACAAAAAAATCTTTTTCCGGATCTAGAGGTCAGACCATGTTTATTATATGTTTTTGGAGTCGCTGAATCCGAATCCGAGGTCCAAAAAATCCTGGCACGTTAGGGTTCTGACATCACCTATAAAAACCTCATAAGAAATTTGTTTAGAGTCCGGGTGCCAGAATATGATTATTATATGTTTTAGGGGTCGCTGAATCCAAATGCGAGGTCCAAAAACGCCAAAACGTCAGGGTTCTCAAATAATCTAAGAAAAGCTCATACATTTTTTTCGATTTCGGGGGTACTGCCATGTTTACTATATGTTTCAGGGTCGCTTAATCCGAATCTGAGTTGCAAAAACTATTTAACGCTTGAACGTTCTAACATTAGCCGTATATTAAACAAAAATCAGTTCAGCCCAAAAACCCTAGTTACTCTACAAAACAAAGGTAAGTCGGATGAATAAATTTCATTGAGCGAGCCTAAAAACATATAGTAAACATGATCTGATCCCCGGAATTGGAAAAAAGCTTTATAAGGTTTTTTGAGGTTATGTCAAAACCCTAAACTACTGGGATTTTTTGACGTAGGATTCGGATTCATGGACCCCAAACACATGTAATAAACATAGTCTGACATCCGGACTGGAAATACATTTTTTTTGAGGTTTTTTAAGGTTATGTCAGAACCCTGACGTGCTGGATTTTTTACCTCGGATTCAAATTCAGCGACCCCCCCCCCCCAAATATAGTTGATATGGTCTGACTTCCAGACCCGTAGATTTTTTTATGTGACTTTGCAATGGATGAATCCAAACCTAAATTGTATCTTTGAGCCACCTCTGATAGACGGATATTAGAAACTTCGACGAAATCAGTAGAAGTGAGCTCCAAGTGATAATAAATGAATAAAAATTCGATTTTTTTTTGCTTAAAAAGTGAAATCTATCCTGAAATAATTAAAGAATGAAAATTCTCTGCAAATCGCACTGGATCGTAATCTTGACAATTTATCCCGAAATTTTCAGTCGACTATTTTTCTGAAAAGCTAATCGAGTTGATGAATATATGTAGTGAGATTGTGGAAATTCCAAATGACTAGAAAGATGCGATTATTGTTTCAATCTCCAAGGATAGGTTTAATAAGGTAGCTGCAAAAATAATACAGTTATCAGCTTAGCAAATATAGTAGGCAAAATATATTCAAAAATACTTATTCATAAGGTCACAAAGATAACAGCGGAAAATATCTGTAGAGTCCAATGTAGATTTATGCCAGGGAGATCGTGCGCAAATCAGATATTTATCTTAAGACAGATCACAGAAAAAAGGTAGGCGAGTAAACAAAAAAGGTTTTGTTCATTTGTTGATCTGAAGCATGTAATTGATTAGGTACATTGGATTAAGCTTTGGGAAGTTCTGAAAGTGTATGGAGTCAATCATTGGCTCCTAAACGCAATACAAGAGCACTAGTCTTAAGATTAACATTAAAGAATTAAGTTGTTTGAAGGAAAGGATGAGAAAACAGTATACAGCATTGCCTTCGGCAAATAACGATTAGAGCACGTTGATAATTACGCGTATCTTGTAATTCTATTTACTACTGATAGAAATATCAATGGAGAAAATGTTTCAACAATCGATGATGGGAAATAAAAGTACAGAGTTAGGCAGCATGAGAAATAGCATGAGAGAACAATCGATGATGTGAAACGAAAGTACAGAGTTAGGCGGAATGAGAAATAGCAAGAGAGAACAATCGATGATGGGAAATGAAAGTACAAAGTTAGGCAGCATGAGAAATAGCAAAAAAGAAATACTATATGATACAGACGTGACACTAAATCCTTCTAGAGACTTCTTTCAGGAATTATTTGGAGATAAAGCTATAGGACAATACAACTGCGATATATAACCCAAAGCGTTAGAAAACTCAATTGAGAAAGTTTGTGTCACTGAGGTAGGGATATAATTAAGAACACTCTTAGAAATTTCTGTAGGAATTTTCAGAGACGCAACACTAAAGCTTTTTGCAGAAGCTGCTTATAAATTTTCCTAAACTGTAACGGAAATTTCAGCAGCGGTTACAGCATAAGACTCACGTCCCATGTTTCAGAACATTCTGTTGCACTTTAGGAATTTTCAGTTAATGTAATTGAAAATTTCAAGAGGTTAAACAATTTTTGGGTTTAATAGTTTTAATATAAAAAATATAATCTATATTTGTTTAAAAAATATAAATAGCAAGAACTCCTTTCATGATCAGAAGTTTTTTTTCACATTTGATTTCTGGAGTATATTTTATAACATAGTTATTTAAATATAAACTTCGCTCGCATATAATTTACATTATATAAATATTATATATATTTATATAAATAATATTGTCTCGACATATTACATGTTTGGAGAAATTAACTCACAAAATTTATACAAAATGTTATTTTATTTTTTATACCTTATATTCGTTTTTCATATGTAAATTTTTTAAAAGAAAGAATTTAATTTTCTACCAAAAAAAATGGACTTTCAGCAAAAAAAATAGTTTTTTTAAAAAAAAATGCTTCAACCAAGATTTAAAAAAAAACAAATGGTTAAATCCCTAAAGACAAAGAAAATTAATTTGTAAGCAAAAAGTATAATTTTTATCCAAGAAATATGAATTTTCTACTAAAACAGATGGATTTTTAAATAATAAAAAAAAATGTTTATTAAATTTTTATCCGAAAAAGAATTTACTTTGAATTTTCAACATTATAATGTATGTTTTAAAAAAGAAGTGAGTTATCCTCGAAGATTATACTTGGCTTTTTAACGAAATTTTTGAATTTCAATAAAAGAGGATAAATTTATTGTACAAATTGTCGAATTTTTATACAAGCAGTTGAATTTTTATTCACGAAAGATAACATTTCTACTAAGGTATACGAATTTTTAAATCGAAAACACAAATTATCAATAAAGTAGTTTCATTTTCGTCTAAAAATATGAATTTTCAAGAAAACAGTTGAAGTTTCAACTAAAACAACAAAGACTTTTTAACAAAATTCCTGAGCTTTTAAAACAAAAAGACAAATTTTGGAAAAATATTTGCAGTTTTAACAAAAAAAAAATTAATTTTGACTTTTTAGCAACAAAATATTAGTTTTAAAACATGCGATACTTTTCTACTAAATTAGTTAAGTTTTCGAATCAGAAAGATGAATTTTTAAACAAAAACGATGATTTTTAGCAAAATTTTTTAATTTTCAAAACAATAATAAAAATTAAAACTAAATAGGTGATATTCTATGAGTAAGTATTTGTACAAATAAATAAATATAAACGCAAGTCAAATAAACTACTAACAAGAATATTATTCAGGATTACCGCAAAACTTTATTTTGAATTTTCTCTAATTTCTCAATGACAAATTTTACATTTTTCCTGAGCATATTATTACTCAAAGACCAGAATTTTAGGCTTGTACTATTTTTAACTTCGAATATTTCGTAAAGGAAATAAAACAACATCAAATTTAAATTGAAAAATTTTAATTTATTCTACTTGACAGTTTAAGATTATAGATATTCTCTGACTTTCACACGATTTTCGTTCTTTAAATTCCTCATTTTCCCCTGACGAATAAAATTCGATGTTGAAAATTTGATGTTAAATACATATTTTAATTCTGTCACCATTTAGGAATTTTAGCAAACTATTTGCAATTTTCAGAAACCGCTTCTGAAGTTAAATAAAAATTTAGTAAATTTTCTCTAAAGGTTACTGAATTTTAATTAATCGGGTTTAATTCCCTCGGTTTTTTTCCGAAAAAATGAAAATGGTTAAATACTGAATTCAGGAATGTTATACGATATTATAACGGACGTCCTCGAACTCTTTTTTTTAGAGATAATAACATCAAAAATGTATTGTGCTAAATAAAAACTTTATGCATGTGCACTCTTTTGAGCTTAGGGTGGTTTTTCAGCTGTCTGTCATTCCGATAATGTAGGTCACTTTCGTACCGATGCTATCGATATAGAAGAGAAATGTAACTCACATAACCTTAAAATGCATACACACATCAAATTTAGCAAAATCAATTTTTTTGGATCAACCAACAAAAAAAGAGTCCAGGGACGTCCCTTAACATGCTCCCTATCATTCCCCAGATTTTAAAGACAAAGTCTCTATTTTTGTGGGAAAAAAGCCGAGGAAATCTAGCACTGATAAAATCGATACAATTTACTAAGTATCACACACATTAATCGAATATAGAAAAATTACATTTTTTGAATCAACCTACAAAAAAAGAATCCGGGCGATTAAAGCAACTGCAATAATTAAGGAGGATCAGCTTATTAATAAGTAACGCCATTAAAATATATTTAAAAATACTTATTTGTAGGGTAATGAAAATAACAGAAGAAAATATTTGGGGAATCCAAAGTGGGTTTATGCCAGGAAGATCATGTACTGATTATATATTTAGCTTAAGGTAAATCCAAAAAAAAGTTTAAGGGTAAGAAAAAAAGTAAAAAACAAGGCAGTAAAACCAATTAATGATGGTAGCAAAGCGAGTGTAAGCATAAATAGGTGTTAGACAAGGATGCGTTTTATTTTCATGGTTATTTATTATATTTATTATAGGCGAAGTATATAATCCGACAATATGTATAATCCCTAGGCATTATATAATTTTTTTTTATTTGTAGGCATTATATATAATGCCCAGAGGAGACCAGCCAAAATCTATAATAAATATTCGTCTTTATTTGAGTTCAATTTATCCTTTTCTTTTAACTTTCATACATTAGCGATTTCATAAATATTTAGAGCAAGACG
>JAAAKG020118332.1:0-15170 GCA_010014905.2 Druon quercuslanigerum
TGAGTCACGCCTACCCCGAAAGGGAAACGGCTTAATGGTGTAATAATAATAATAATAATAATAATAATAATAATATAGTTTGATTTAAAAATAAAATTTCTTCAAGTAATTTTTTCGTAATTCTACATTCTATCATATATTTTTATTATTTATTGATTAAATAACCTTTGCTCATTAAAATTTAAAATTTTTTTATAAAAATAAAATTTGTCTCTTATTATGTTTTTGTTAAAATTAAAGTTAATAAAATAAAACCAAAATAATATGAATTAAATGTCTTTAAATTTTATTTTAAATTATTTTCTTTTTTTTTAGATGAAGAATAATTATTTCCAAATTATTTTAAGCTATGTATATTTTAAGAACCAAGTTTTGTAATTTGACTTTATGAAAATGTTTTAAATTATCGTATCAACGAGGTTTTTTTATACAATGTGTTAAAAAAAATATTAAAGCATAAATTTTATAAATTCTATTATTTAAAAAAATTTAAATTTTTATGATTTTATTTAAAAAAATTTTAAATTTATACAAATATTATCTTCCTGAATATCTAAAGTTAAAAAAAATATAAAGCCAAACATTTAAAGCCAATCCATTTTATTTTATTAAAATAAAAATAATATTTTCCCAGAAGTGTTATATACAAATGACAACTGATTATTTAATGGTAAAATGTTAAAATAAAATAACATATGTTATAATATATATATTACACTTATCGAATATTATATTTGTTAAATATCAGTTTATAAATATAAAAAAAATTTTACTCCACACGTCATTCCTAATAATTTAATTTTATTTTCTTAACAATAGTAGATCTCAAATAATGGAAGTTACGAGTTTTTATATATAGGATATGAGCAATGGTGATTAATTTTTGTGATGCTCAAATATTTACTTTTATTCTTTTTTACTGTGTTAAAATTTACTTTGAGACATAAGTCATTTAAAAAATTCAAAATTTAAGCTTTCAAAACTATATAAAAGTAAAATTTTCAATTATTCAAAACTTAAAATCGTCGTGAAAGACGTATAGTTCAAATAAAAATATTACTATTAATTAAAAAATGTTTAAAGTGACAGAAAACGTTCATTTTAACAATGTTACGCCATCTATTTTTTCTTACTAATATCGCTTCTTAAAAATTTTTGAAAAATGGTTTAATATTAATTAATCGAGGCCATAAAACCATACGGTTCCATCTTAAATTCGTAAGGTCATTTAATTCTCATTTTCTCCGTATGTAAAGTAATAGAAACAACTCTACTGTTTTACAATTTTGACGAAAAAAATCGGTGATTAAAATCGCTATAAAATTTGTTGATTATTAAATTATTCTTGAAATTAGAAACAGTAGAGTTTTAGGGGACGTTTTTCCTGAAATAATAAGTTATGATTTATTAAAATTTAACCATTTTAAAAATATCGTAAGAAACGGTATGGAGAAAAAATTTAATTGCAAAAACTATTTTCAAATTGTTTATTTTTCGTCAATTTCAAACTTCTTTGGTACGAATTCATGCTTATTCGAAGTTTTTGCTTTGTTTTTCAAATAAACAAAAATTTGTTCTACAAATGAAAAAGTATATATTTTCTGGGAAATTACACATTTATTATTCTGTTCATCAAATGAGAAAATATTTTCTGGAAAATCCAACCTTTTTATTTGCGGACTAAACCATTTTCGAGAGCGAGAGTATTTTTTCCATAAAAATACAATTTATATATGTAATAACAATACAATTTAAAAAAAAAATTTGCAAAGAAATTTCTCTTTTTGATGTTTCCCAACAATTGGAATTTTAAAGATGAGTTTCCAAAGTATTTGTGTAAATCTAAAAAAATTTTTGAACTAGAAAGAATTGTTTAAAAATATTTTAAAAAATTCCATTAATTTTAAGAGATATTTAGAAGTTTAAAAAAAGAATTAAATTAATAAGAGATCTGAAATGTTGTCAAAAAACACCAAACAAAACGTACATTTCAAAATAATAAAAAAATCTTAAGATTCCTGTGAATATTTACAGTTATTTCTTCTTAAAAAAACTTAATTTTAAGAAAATATTGAAAAATATTTTAAAGCATTAAAAAAGGTTACTAAAATTTTTAAAAGCAAATCAGGAATATTCGAAGAGAATGTTAGAAACAAAGTCAGTTTAAAAGATATTTATGAATTTTAAAACTTTGAAAATATTAACAGTATTTTAACACAATTCTATCCACAAAATTAGTAAAATCCTGCAAATGAAAAAAAAAACTTAATTTCCCACATACTTTTTCGATTTCTCTGCAATCTTAATAAATACTTTTGAATTGTCTCCAAAACACTTATGAAAATTATTTGTTATATATATCAAGAAAATGAACCAAGAAACTTCAAAAAATAAATTGTAAATTGACATTTTTATTTTTTATCGATCATTTTTCACTTCAAACTATAATTTGTCTACAATTGTTTTTCTTTCAGGGTTCAGAAATTTTGTTTGTTTGAAAATAGATTTCTTTTGGCAGAAATAATATCTTTCTTTATTAAAATTACAAATATTTGGTTTAAAATTAAAATACTTTTTGGTTGAGGACTTTACTATTTTGTAAAAAAATGTCTTCTTTTTAATGATTTCAACTCTTTTTTATTTCAAAATGATGAGTTTGTCCATAATATCATCTCTTTTTGTTAAAGTTTCAACTTCTTGGTTAAAAGTTATACTAATTTGTTAAAAATTAACTAGTTTAGTTAAGGATTCATAAATTTAGTTCAACATTCATCTCTTTGGTTGAAAATTACATATTTCGTTGAAAATTAGTTCTTTTCGGCAGAAAATTAGTCTTCTTGATTGAAAATTAATCTTTCTGATTGAAAATTCCACTAATTTTCTTAAAAAATCATTTTTAGATGAATGCGACTGTTTTTTAATTTAAATTTTCATCTCTTTTAATCAAAGTATGAAATATTACATTTTTCGTAGAGAATTAATTTTTTTTATTGAAAATTCAACTACTTGGTTAAAAGTAAAACTACTTTGTTAAAAAGTCCTTTTTCGTTAAAAATTTATAATTTTAGTGGGAAATTCGTCTTTTTTTTGTAAAAAATTAAGGTTCTTGGTATAAAATCAAAGTATTCAGTTGAAGATTTATATTTTAGGTTTAAAAAGTAAAATGTGTCATGGAAAATTTGTTTATTCTGTTAAATATTTAATTTTGTTGATGTTAAAAATACAACTGGTTTAACATGCATATTTTTTGGCTGAATACTGAACTATTTTGTTAAAAACTTGTCATTTTTTAGCAATTCAACTGTTATTTATTAAGAACTAAATTCTTATTGGATTCTAATATCAACTATTACATTATTTCTTGAGAATTGATCTTTTTTGTTTGAAACATTGACCTTGCTTAGATGCTTAGATTAAAAAAAACATAAGAACCTTGAAAAATACCACGGAGACTTATTTTAAGAACGAGTCTAAGAACTTTAGAAAATGTTAGTTATTTCCAGAGTTATTCCAATTTTTCAAAAACATCGCAGTTTGCCGTTTTCCTTCAATATGTTTTTACACACTTATGATGAAAAAATTCTTATCTGGAAATCATTTTTACGTTTATTTTAAAAAAGATAAGGCACTTCAGAAACAGCTGAAAAAACAGGCGCTGGTAAATTCCCGCCGGTAGTATATTTCCGGGACCAATGGAAACTAGAGGTGTTGTGAACTTTGCTCGAAAATTAAAACATTGATAAAAAAATTCAAAAAATCAAAAATTATATTGCATAAATTCATTAATTCAAAATAAAATACTTATGTATGAAAGTTCTTATTTGCCTTTCTTCGTTTCTACCAATAATTAAGACTTTGGAACACTTCACAGATAAAGCCAACATTTAATTGTTTGAATTATCGGCGATGTGGCCTCCATTAGTTCATTTACACTCTACTTATATAATTTTTATCTAACCTCTCTAATCTTCAGAAAATAAAAGAAATTCCGTAATTTTCCGACAAAAAAGCCACAAAATAAAACAATTTTTAAACAATCGAACATTCTTTTGGGCGAAAAAAGCACTAATTTGAAAAACTCTATAATGAAAAAAACAAAAAAACTCTATACTCACGACGAAGACACATTTCGATGAATTTGCGCCAGCGTGTCGAAGCTTAGCCGGGAAATTCCGATCGCTAAAGAAGTCAAAAACGGTGAAGAGGGCGAAGCGTGAATCTTCGATTGAAACCAAGAAAGATTTCTCGATTCCTGGGCAGAATTTTTGTAGACTTGCAAAAAAATCTATCAGTTTGCAAAAACTTTGTCAATTTTAAAAAAACACTTCCGTTTTTCGTACAGGTGTCGAGCGAGTTTTTGAGTTTAGAAGAGCGAAGCGAATGCCGCAAAATTTCTAAGATCGGAGGATCGAATTTCTTTTTGTGGAGTGGAGTGTGTTGGGAGCGAGAGATTCGTGAAGTGAATGGGGAACCGTTTCGCGCACGCGACAGCACTTGACTGATAACGCAGAGAATCAACGGAGGCGCTACAGCTACACTTTTTCTCAGCGCTCGTATCCGTTGAGGATGGCTACGTGACACGTGTTTTGCGTTAAATGATTGGTGGAGAAAATTTATCTGGATTCCCCTGTGTCTATTTTGCTTATCTTATAAGTTACATTGTTCATTGGCTATTTCTTTTAAATGAGCGCATTTTGCGCTGATAAGAATCCTGTATATATTCTTCGATAAGAATTACTTCTCTAAGTATACTGGTCAATTACAGGAAGGTAGAAAAAATAGTGTTAAACATGTCAATATTAGAGGAAAACGCGTACTTTTCTTTCACTGTGTGGAGAAAAATGATTTACTTTTTTATTTTAGCTAATGCAAAATTTTTTGTCAATTAACAAAAAAAATGTTATGTTTTTTTATAACTTTTCAAGTCTGCCAATGATGAAAATAAATTAATGAACAAGTGTCATTTTTTATTCATTTGTAACGATGATTTGTTGAAATTCATAGCATTTTGATAGAATGCGAGTAAAATTTATGTACTATTACGATTAGTTGAAAAAATCCGGTCTTTCGAAAATTCCAAAACAATATTTGCAAACAAATATAGTTTAAGAATAATAGAATGAATAAGCCAATTTCCTCTAATGATAAACCAAAAATGTCCCTTCAATGACTTCCTATTTTTTACATTCTTTCATGAATACGCTCAATTGTTTATAGAGATTAAACTAAAATTGTTGTGCCAGTGACTTTTTGTGGTCGTATTTCTCGAATTATCAATAAATATCAATTATGTAAGCAATTTTTATAAATAAATGCACATTTTTATCTTTTTACCATGAGTAGTTTTATTATTTTTAAGAAGCATCTATGAATGACTCATCACTGACCTCTGGATGTAGTATTTTTTACATTGACAGCAAATGTTATTTATTTGAACAACTGTTACAAACAGGTACCCATTTTGACATCTTTTCTCTGAGAGGGCTATCCATAAAGCGCGAGACTCTAAAGAGTGTGTGTTTGGGGGGAAGGGGGGCAAACAAAAATATTCAGAAAAATCAAATAAAAAGTAATTAAACTTTTTATGAAAAAATCACATAAAATTTAATTAATGAAAATTTGTATTTGTCTTCAATGTCATTAATAATCGCAAATATTACAATTAAAGAAATAACGTGTATCAATCTTGTTTAATAAAAGTTAGGAAACTTAATTAGTCATATGCGAGGACATATCACAGAATAGAATTTTTCCTTTTGTATGATTTCTCTCTAAATCAGAATCAGCGGATGTTCGCTGATTCTCAGATATAAGTATGTACCACTGACTCAATTAGTCATTTAGAAAAAAAATCAAAATGTGCGCTTGTTTATAGAAACTATTTAAGCAATTAAGATTTATTATAAATTCTAAAAATAAGACAGAAAAAATTTATTAGTCAGGAATTTTTATTGAAATCTGTACAAACAATTAAGCCTATTTAATCGGAAAATATCGAACTGTTTATTTTTTTAGAAGGATTGTTTAAAAAATTGAAAAAGGGCAGCTACGTTTAGCCAACCGTAATCATACATCAATTTTACTCATATTTTGTAGCAACACATTAGGGGTTTCAAGATGAACAACATCTTATTATTGAAAATCACGAAAAAATGACACTTGTTCATTAATTTGTTTCTAACATTACAAACAATTTTTTTCTGAGACCAACACATTATTAATTATTTAGGTATAATTGCTGTACTGATTTAATCCATTTGATTTGTTGTTAAATAAAAATTTTCCTTTAGCTAAAAAGAAAAATTAGCAGTTATATGTTGTAGAAGCTTTATAGGTTCGTTCAAAATAAAGCATAAAAATCCGTTAAAAATCGAACTTTGGATTGAAAAAACTTGGATTATAAAAATTTCGAAATAGGCGGGCCCAACAATTAATTAAAAAAATGTATTTTCTATAGTTACCAAATTAGGATATTAAAAAATTGTAAAAAATAAATTAGGTCTGTACTTTTCAATCAAATATCTAAAAATATTGTTAAAAAAAAGTTCGTAAACTTACGTAATTTCGAAAATTTCGTAAATTTTCGAAAATTTAAGGGTGTGTTTTTATCCAAATTTACTGATATTACGTATGCTGTCTAAAAGGCCTGTGTATAAACAAAAAAATATATTTCTATTTTTATATGAGGGAGCTTTTTGAACTTTTACCTTAGCATGGGTGGTAATTTATGATAATAAGAGAATATGACGTTTTTCGATGAGTTTTCTGAAATTTTTTTAACGCGGCCCTATTTATTGATATAAATAAAAAATTATTCTTTAAAATTTAGAAGGGGTAGTTTTTTATTTTCAAGGACGCTATGTGATAATCACTTGTTACCTTGAAATTGTCTATGATTTCTGTGATCTGTTTTGAAATTTAAAAGTAACGCAAATAAGAATTATCTAAAGTTTCAAGACCTTATATTTGTGGTAGTTATTTAAAATTTTTTTAATCTAAATAAAGAGATTTAAAAATGTATAAATGCACAAACTGGAAAACATAAATTTATTAATGTTTTTTTTTGGTACAAGGATGGCCGTTTTAATCGCAAAAAAATGTCCCAGTCATGTATTGCTCATTGCCTGGAATTTCCCGATTCGCAAACATTTTTCATGGTCAATTAAATAATTAAAAAATTCGAAATCTAAAACTAAAAATATTTCCATTTAAAATAACAAAAACTGAGCTGTATATAATTTTTAACCAGTTTAAGCTAGAAATATTAAAAATTGAAAGTATAAATTTTTGTTATAAGCTGAACACTTTTTAAATAAAAAGTTAAAATATTTTTATTTTAAATAAACAGTCATACGTTTTCTTTCAAAAAAAGTAAATAAAAATTTTAAAAACGGCTTAAATTCTGTGTTCGGCTGGAAAATAAAATGTTGAATTTGATACAGGGAATTTCCACGAAGAATTGTAATTTTGATTGTAGGGCAAGGAGGCTTAAAAAATATTATAATTTTTAGATTCGCACAGAGAATTTTAGTAAAGAAATATAATTTTAAAAAATGAGACAGCCAATTCCCGTAAAGAATTATAATATTGATAGTTGAACAGGAAATTTCTTAAATAATCTAAATCTTGATTAAGGGATAAGGAATATCCGTGAAGAATTATATTTTTTTAGTTTATTACAGGGGATTTCCGTAAAGAATAAAAATTTTTAGTTAAGGACAGAAAGTTTTAATGAAGAAATATATTTTTGACTTTTTAACAGGGAATTGCTCAAACAATTTCTATTAATACTATATAAGAGACAATGTCCGGAAATAAAAATAATGTTGACAATTGGGATATTGAAAATTCCCACTAAGAATTATAATTTTGACTTCAAAACAGGCAATTGTCTGAAAGAAATAGAATTCAGAGTTGAGACAGGGGATTTCAGTAAAGAATTACAATTTTGAGATTAGCACCTGCAATTTCCGTCAAGAATTGTATGTTTTAAATTTTAAGATAGGCATATAAGTAAAGAATAATTATTTAAAATATAGAACAGTGAATTGCTGTCAAGAAACATAATTTTGAGTGTCTTACCGGAAATTTCCGTAAATGATTATATTTTTTATTTTAGAAGAGCATTATAATTTCTTTGGTTTATGCTAAGCATTTTCAGAATCAGAATATTCAACTATTTGCAAAAAATTCTAAGCTAAGAAAACTTTTTTTAACTTATAATTTGTTATGGTTTTGGCTGGACCGAAACGGTTGGATTAATTTTTAAATTTGCACTCCAAACTACTACATAATACCAACTATTATTTTTAATACCTTACGTCATGTCAAGATTTAATTAATCCGATTAAATCAATCAGACTCATTAGTCATTATTCTTGAATATTTCTAATCTGTAGAAAATCTGATTATTGATAAATGAGAATACAGAATATATATAGATTTTTTAAATTACGTGTAAATAATAGAGATCTTATGATTGCAGGAATGACAAATTGCTAATATTTCTCTCCTTAAACATTTTAAAGAGTTCTATTTTTAGTTTAGATTGAAGAAAGTTTATGATTAGATTAAATTATACATATAAAATTACTACGCATTTTTTGCGCAATTGGTAACAAATAAGAAAGAAGTTTACCGTAAATGTCTCGATAAATGCAAGCTTCTCTAGAAATTCCCTCAATTAATGTGGACAGTTTCGAATTCGATTTT
Source organism: Druon quercuslanigerum (assembly GCA_010014905.2). Lineage (NCBI taxonomy): Eukaryota > Metazoa > Arthropoda > Insecta > Hymenoptera > Cynipidae > Druon > Druon quercuslanigerum. The sequence goes on from JAAAKG020118332.1 coordinate 8,713, forward strand.
TCCCACCAAAGAATCTTATGATTTTTTTCTTTTAATTTTGACAATATTAGAATATATATAAAGAAATTCAACATATTGGGCTGATGATTTTCCGACGAATGGCCCTTTTCCAGCTTCACCAATCAAGTTGGCACGATTATCGCTATTCCTTCTGTAATTATTATCGATGTAATAAATGATAAATGTTATTATATCAGAATATGCTTTGAATTTAATATTTTGCTACATAAATATTATATCAACTAATATTTTTAGCACATTTATAATTAACTATTTGTGAAATTCATAAAATTAAAAAAATTATTATAATTAGATTTTTAATTACATCTAATTTATTTTGAACCACGTGCTATCAAGTCTTTGGGTAAGAGTGTTAAAAGCTAGAATTTGAACAAATGTAAAGTAAAGCTTTGTGTAAAACTATACGATTTTTAAAAAGTTATACTTATTTATACCTTAGTGTGTAGCAAAGTAGATAGTAATTTAACTGATTAAGAAAAACATACGCACCTTCTTTTAGTGCAAGCGTAATTCATGAAAATCCAAATCCAAAGTCTGCACCAAGTCTAACTAGATAATTTATATTAATAAATAATTTAAATTTAAAACCAGCACTTTTATATTTCACCGAAGATGTACTCGGACTGTTTCTGACGAGAGCTGGGTAGCTTCTGATCATATAAAGAACAGAATGTATACCGGTCAGTCGTTTTACCGATTCACTGACGGGATATACATATACGTAGGCCACCTAGAATATCTGAATATCAGTGTCTGATGAGGGATAATAATTTTATCTTTTATCTCACTTTGATGAGAAGAAAATAATTGAATAGGGAAGCTCAAATTTCTTAGAATTTCCTCTCCAGTGGGAAAGACCCACCAATTTAGGAAATATATTTTGCAAAATATATAGATTTATATTTAATTTCAATCTATTGTTAGAAGCAAAAAAAAAAATAAAAAAAATTAATTATTCTATTATAATGTTATCGCATCTCTGATATACTTAATTATCTTCTTCAGTAACTCTTCTTATTGTATTCACAGATAAAATTATTTTCTTCTGTCAATAATTCCATCAAGAAAATTCCAGCATTCGAAGCACATCTAGCGAATAAACAAAATAGGTTTTTTTTATAAGGTGTGCAACATTCTTTCGATGAATCAAATCTTTCATTGTTTATTATTTCAACTAACATATTTGGAATAGCATTCTTTTATTAAATAATCTTAATCTGCTACAAATGTTTACAATGTTGTTCAATTACCTGATAAAAGGATTCAAAATACGGTTGTACTGTTTTACGTAAATGAAGTGTAATTATTTTACAATAAACAACAGTTTATGGTAGTTAATCAAATGCGTCAATCACTGATGTCATGAGATCATCTCTGACTAAATTTTAAAAATGATTTGTAATTGTAGAAGCTATTGAAATGCATTGACTAATCGCAAAATTATTACTTTCGACGTAATTTATGATAATTTATTTAAATGTGGGATTTTTTAAACAAAAAGGCAACAATGTACCGAAAATAAATCAAATATTGAAAATAATTCCACTGGAATTCATATTTTCTTATGCCGGGTGATTTTTTTTAACTTGAAGCTTTCAAATATCTCGATAAATAGGCACTTTATGAAAAAATGTTATGAATCAAAATTTAATCTCTCTAAAAAGTACATACACTTATGTTAAAATCGGTTCCCCCGCACCACCCCCTGGGATTAAGTGGGGGCAAGTTCGAAATCTTAAATGGGAATCCCTATTTTTTACTGCATATTCGGATTCTTTGGATAAAAATGCGTATGATTTGTCTCAAACATTTTTCAATTTCGAATTTTTTTAAACATTTTTTTCGAACTTGCCCCCACCCCAGAAGGCGGTGTGGGGAAACCGATTTTAACATCAGTGTATGTACTCCTCAGAGTATAATGACAAATTTCTATCATTACTGTAGAGTAGGGCAAATATTTTCAGAGAGCTTATACTCTTCGAAGTTTATTATTTAAAAAAATGGAAACAGTCTTTAATTTCTATAATTAACTATTTTAATTTACGTAGCATGAATTTATCTCAGAAATCTTGATCTTTTTCCCGAGAAAAAAATAATTCGTGAATTCTCACCTTTTATTGCCACTTTTATTTTCCATTAAGTATTCCAATTCACTGATAAATTTAAAATGCACGTTACTCTGTTCACAGTTGTTTAAACATTGAAACATGTTGCTTATCTATCATTTATTTCACCGTTTGAGATCATTTTTTTGCAACTAAATTTTTGTTAGAAAGTAATTAATATTTTTTACATTAAATTTTAGTTACAATGCGATTAGTTTTGAGACTGAATGAAACTCTTGAAATATTTACGTTTTGCGTTCACATAGGCTTTCTATATATACAATACATAGATGATTGAATAATACTATATGCGACGCAAATAATATTAAATCCATAGAATGGTTCAGGAGCCTGTTCTGTTTTTGTTTTGTTGAAATTAAATATTATTAAATATAAAACAATATGAAAGAATCCTTAAATGTATCAGGTATGAAAAGAAAACAATGTCTATCGAAATTATATATATATATATATTGAGTAAAAATAATTTGTTTTCATTTTCCTCTTTTATTTGATAATCAGGAAATTCATTATGACTAAGTGGTCGTCATAAAGTGCTTTACCAATTTTGGGCTATTTTTGACCAGTGGCCCCAGTCGCCTTTATTTGACGATCGTAGTTCTGTAGCCCCCCCCCCCAAATAAGTTAGCCTAAAATTCTGTTAAAAGAGGGAAAATAGGATAATTTTTCATTATAATATTTGAATAAAAGGGAAACAATTTCTTTCGTACAAAATTAATGTTGATACCATATTCAGTTTAATATAAAACACTATTAATTCCTACGATTTATGATCGAAATATATTGCTTTCTTAACAAATAGTTAAATTTTCAACAAAAAAAGATTTTCTTAAAAAAAAAAATAATTTTTAACCCAAAAGACCAATTTTCTAAAAATAGACAATTATTTTGTGAACAGACAGTTGCATGAACAAAGATATAGTTGAACTTTCAGACAAATAGTTAAATTTTTAAGTAAAAAATACCAAGAAAGATAAATTTTCAATTTAAAAATATGAATATTAAAAAAAAACAGTTGAATTTTCGAACAAAAAAGATTACTTGATCAAACTAGTCAAATTTTTAACCTAACAAACTTGTTTAATCCACATCCAAGTAAATTAAATTTTAATCAAGAAAGGTGCGTTTTAAATTAAAACGTTAATTTTCAAAATAAAAAGATACTTAACTGAAGAGATTAATTTTCTAATCAAAACTACCAAATAGTTTTTTTAACATATACTAAGTAAAAATTTCTGGTAAGAAAAGGAATAGTTAAAATTTCAGATAGAAACATTAATTTTTAACTAAAAGAAAACACGAATTTTCAAACAGAAAGTTAAATTTTCAAACAAAAACATGAATTTTCAACAAAACACATCAGTTTAAAATAAAATCAGATTTATCTGCAAAATAGATCAATTTTAAATCCAAAAATTTGATTTTGTAACAAAAAAAAGTTCATTCTCAGTCAAACAGTTGAATTCGTAAAACTTAGTTTATTTTTTGTTAACAATTAAACATTAACAATAATTGGTAACAATTCTGAAAAAAATTTATTCGTTTAATTGAACGTTCCTCATGTAAAAAATGTGTAATACAACGTTTTGACGAATTGTCCGGATGCGTGTGTGTTTGTGTGGATGTGTGTACATATATAAGACTGTTTTTGTTAACACGATAATTGAGACTTCGGATTCTATGACCCCGCATAAAATTTGCCTGGCCGCTTCAGGCCGTTCACTTTGTAGAGAATTTCATGGCGCATCTTTTTTCTCTCGGCAAAAAAGTTATATCTTTTACCGTTTCTGTAATGAATCAAAAAAACGTAATTTTTCAGACCAGAAAGTTTACTAAATATTTTCACTTCAACTTGCTCTGAAAGATAAAGTTCTATATATTTTAAGATGAAAATTTGAGGATTTGTCATTTAAGCTTTTTTTAAGATAATGTGCAATTTAAAATGTCTTGGTTTTTTCAAATGAAAAAGTTATACATTTTTTGGCAAGCAGTATCAAAATAACGTTAGATAATTTTCAAACGCATCGTTTATCGAGGGAATTTTGAGTAAGACCAAACTTCCAGCGATAGAAATGTTTATTAGGATATAATAAAGTTTTATGAAAAAAAGAGCATTCAAATAGCAATAACCGATCGCGTCATTTAGCTCGTTACAATAAAATTATGTTTGTAAAAAATGACCTTAAAATAGGTGTCGGTACATTAGAAACATAATGTAAACTAAAAACTAGTGCATCTTTAATTCATTTTAAAGATTAGCTGGGAAAGTATTAGAAATCTCTTAAAATTGAGATAACATTGAATTTTATTCCTAAGCAAATATATCTATATATTTTGAAAATGAATAACTAAAAAAGAAAATCTCGAGTTTGCCAGAAACTTTAAGTGGAGGTAGAAAGATAAATAGGAATGAAGAAAATTGAGCCAATAATATTAGCAAATTAAAGAAAAACAAAGATATTTGTACATAATTCCCTTGAAAAGATAAAAATTTCAATACTTATGAAAGTGAATACAAATAAATGATTGACTTTGAAGATTATTTTCTTTATTATTTATATTGGCATATTTTATATGTATATACTGCTGTAAAATAATACATTAAAAATATTAAGGATGTTTTCAATATAAATTCAACCACATTACTCAATGTTTAACTTCATTTATGAAATCAAAAAAGTAACGGCATTGCTAAGTTTAACAAATTGTTGAAAAAGAAATATAAACTTACTATAGAAAAAATAGTTTAAGAAGTAATTATTTCTTTGCAAATAGTTGATCTGAGTTTTCCGTTTTATTTTTACTTCAGAAATTATCCTTTATAAGATTTTCTACGAAATCTATTCGTGCTGTTTTTCCAAAAAGTATTTAACATCTTCTAAAGAGTTTTTATCTAATTAGTGGTATAATTACTAACAATTTTAGCTTTAATAAAAACCAGGAAAATGAAATTGTAAAGAATCTTTTCAGGAAAAAAAGCTATTTCTAGATAATTACACCATTTGGTTAAAAATGAACTTTGATGTTAAAAATTCATCTCTTTTAGTAGGAAAATAATTTTTTCGTTTAAAAAATTATTATTTTGTGTAAAAATTTGTTTTGTAAGATATATTTTTCTTAATATTTACAAATACCCTGTAAAGACGTGTATGTAATGTATATGTAAATACTTAATGATTTTGCCCTAATAAAAAAATAATTGCTTATTGCTTGATATTAAAAATGGTTTTTAATAGTATAAAAAAAGGAATAGACTAACTTATTCAAAATTCCCTCGATAAACGAAGTATTCAATAATTGTCTAACGTTATTTTGATACTGCTTGCCAAAAAAACATAAAAATGTATAACTTTTTTATTTAACAAAACCAATAAATTTACCATTGTACATTTCCTTAAGGACAGTTTTATCGACAAGTTCTCGAATTTTCATTAAAAAATTTGCTGGTCGCAAAAATGATGTTTATTTATTTTTTACAGAAACGGTGAACGATACAATTTTTTTGCCGAGAGTAAAAAGATGCGCCATGAAATTTCCCACAAAGCGATATTTAAAAAATTTTAAAACTTTTTTTCATTCACTTAATTCAAAGTCGATGCAAGAACAGTAGAATTTCTTTGGTTCAAGACGAATTGATCGACCAATCATATTAACCCATTTCGTTACAGAACGTAATTTTCTATCAAAAAACGAAATAGATAAATTTTTAACCATAGAGATGCTTTTTCAGCTAAAATGATAAATCTTTTAAAAAAATTAAGTTGCAACAAAAGAATTCAACCAAAAAAACAATTTTTTACCCAAGAAGAAGAATTGTATAACAATAGAATAGTTAAATTATATATGTATATATTTGAATAAATAACAAACGAAATAAGAAATAAATTTTTAGCAAAGCAGTTTAACTTTCAACCAAGTATAGTTTAATTTTTGGTAAAAAAGATAAATTTTCAACGTAATATTTGCATTTTTAACAAAATAATTCAATTTTTAGTTAAATAGTAGAATTTTGAACCCAACTTGATAAACTAATTTAAGCAAAAGAGCGAGAAAAGGGGGACATATATATTTTTGAGTGTTAACTTGTTTTGTAAGAACAGTCGTTAGTATTTTAACAAATTTAATTATTTTTACATTTTTTTCTTTTAATATTAAAAAAAACCTTGGTTAAATATTTAAGTATAATTTAATAATAATTTAATAATATTGAATGTTTCAAAATAAATAAATAAATCTTTTCATTGTTGATCTTAGGTTTATTGACCAGGAAATATTTTATTATTAATTTTAGATGTTAATTTTTTTGTCTAC
>JAAAKG020118343.1:0-15170 GCA_010014905.2 Druon quercuslanigerum
CTCTAAATATTTTCTTTTTAGCCATAAAATGACATTTTTTTTTTAAATTAAACTAAATTTATTTAAATTTTTTAATTTTTAAAACCCCACAGACAAGTTTTAATTTTTAGGAAAAGTTTCCCCCCCCCCCCCCCCCCCCCGCCTCCTTTTTTACGAAATGTCTGGCCAAGAAAAGACAGATTTTTGCGAATTAATAATGTGCAGGGAGATTTTTTGTTTAAAAATTCGACGATTTGTTTCATAATTATTCTTTTTAGGTTGAAAATTTAGCTACTAGGTAGAAAATGTAATCATTTTATTGAAAAGTCGCCTTTTCTCTTAAATTTAGCATATGCCACTGTTTGGTTGAAAACCAAACTCTGGCTTAAAAATCCAATTGCCTTCTAAAAAAATTCGTTTCTTCCGCCTAGAGATTTGACTGTTTGGTCAAATATGCAAATACTTGTGATTAAAATTAATAATTTTTGGTTTGAAAACTTAAATATTTAATTAAGTATTCATTTATTTCGCTTAAAAGATCAACTATTTGCTTTTGAAGGCAACTCTTTGGCCTAAAATCAATTTTTTTATGGAAAGTTCAACTATTTGCTTGAAAATTTATCTTTTCAGTTTTAAAAATCAACTTTTTTATAAAAAGTTCCACGTTTTAGCCTTGGAACTCAAGAATCGGAAGATCATATGCAAGAAAAATGTATGTGAACAAAAATAATCAATTAAAATACATTACAATTTAGCGGAAAATTTAAGAGAAATTATATTTGTTAAATCAAAAGTGAATTTTCTCTTGCGAAAAATGTTTGCATTATTGTGTTAGAAGTATATCCATTATGTTGAAAATAGCGAGCTTTTCCGTATAATAAATTTTTTAATTTCTTATTTTAACCATTCCTAATTATTATAAAACAATACAATGTAATGCAGTTTGAACTAAAAAACTGATTTTTTAAACAAAATAATTTTAATGGGTACTAAAAAAATTAATTTACAAAAAAAAATTATTTAAACAAAACTTTAATAATTATTTTTTCATACATATAAATTTTCCTCGACTAGCTAAATACGAATTTTTAACAAAATAGTTTAAATTCTAACCATAGAAATAAACTTTCTATTTAATTGATGATCCTTCAATAAAAAACTTCAATCTCAGCCAAAAGACGTGCATTTAAAAAAAACTCTGCACAAAAATTTAATTTTCAACAAATATTGATTTTACTGTAAATTATTAGAAACAATTTTATTAAAAATTTTAAACTTTCAAACCAATAAGACATGTTTTTAGAAAGAATTCTAATATTTAAAAAACTTAATTTCCAAGCGAATAGTTCAATTTTCTGTGAAGAAGAAAAGTTTTTAATCAAAAGGTTGAACTATCATCTAAAATGATGACTTTTAACCAAACTGTTTCATTTTTTCAAAATAATTAAATTTTTAAGCAAATAGTTGGATTTAAAAAAGTGATTTTCATCTTAAGAAAATCAATTTTCGAGCAAAAACAGAACAGTTAAATTGACAGAAAGAAAATTTTTAACAAATAGCAACAAAATATTTTTAAAATAGAGAAATATGAAGCATAGATATAAATTTTTATCCTTAAGGATAAATCTTCAAAAAAATTAATTTGAAGCCAAGCAGTTTACCTTTCAATCATGCAGTTGCATTTTCATCATAAATTTGTTACTTGATATTTGAAACCAAACGGATTTTAATTCAAAAACCAAAGCACTTGGATTGAACCAAAAAAGTCGAATTTCCAACAAAATTGTTGAAATCTAAACCGAAAATGGTTATCTTCAAACCAAGCAGTTGCATTTTTCATCTAAAAAGATAAAATTTTTACAAAAAAATATGAAATTTAAACTAGGAAGACGATATTTAAATTTTCTACCAAAATAGTTGAATCTTTACCCCAAAAAGACGAAATTTTCGACCAAAAATATGACTTTCTAACCAATTTTGTCGAATTAGACGAAAAATTAAATTTATAATCAAGTAATAACATGTTTAGTTGAAAAATATGGATTCTAAACAAAAAATATGATATATGTAAAATCGAATATTTATTTTTATTAAAACATTTTATTTCCCAAAGCTTTCAGTGTGCATTCTTTCCCTATGTTAGAAATATTTTTTAATTGTATTTACTAAAAAGGTGTAATTCATGAACTAATGGTTAGAGAAATATTAATTTGAATATTAATTTTAAAAAGTTGGAATATTTATAAGTTTTGAAAACAGGGCACAGGAGTATAACTCAATAAGAATTTTACTGTCTTTAATAAAGGGCATCACGCTGTGAGTTTAATTGTTGAATAAAATTGTTCCAACCGTGAATTTATAGTGTGAAATATAAAGGAGATATTTTACGAGATGCCTTCTGAGTTCTCAAAGCGTGGAAAGGGGTAAGTAAAAGAAATTTACACTTTAATAAAAGAGTGGTGATGAATTTCGTTTTCAGAAAAACAATACATTTCTTTACTGATAAAATCTTCACTTAACTATTAAAGAAATTTTTTAATTTTTTTTAGTTTCAATTAAGAAACAAATTAATTTACTTAAGCATCTGTCAACCTAAAGTAAATTTGCAGATTTTCTTGAGCTATAGAATTCTTTTAGCACTCGTTTCATAACTTGTATAGATTGGCTTAAAAATAAAATTTTTAACATTTTAAAGAGAATTTTTGATGGATGAAACCAGAACTGTTAGTCAAAAATGAATGATTAACGAACTCCTCCTATCCTTTCAAATCTGCAAAAGTTTGCAGGCACAGAGCCAACTTCATAATACCCATTTTGCTGCCTCAAGGGGATTTATGAACGGAATTTTCGAGTGTTTAAAGAAAAAACTGTTTTAGATTTTCGAAATACAATCAAATTTAAGTAAAACTGACCGTGAATCGCATCTAATAAAAGTCCGGCCTAACAAAAAAAAAGAACAAAGTATTATTTAAATAAGTATTTATATAAAACTCAAATAACTATTTATCATAATTTTTGATGATAATGAAGTAGTAGTAGCGCGGACGTTGAAGAAGGGCCAGAGGACTGACTGCATATTGATTATTTCACTTAGCGCGTGAAATCCGACAGTATTAATTGGCTTAAAGAATATTGATGCCAAGAAGAGTTGTTAAATTTATTTAACTATTGACTTATTAGTTCAGTTTAACATAAATGACCTTTTCTTTGACATAACAATTTTTACCTAATTTTGTTGGATTTTGATAAAGAAAATGACAAAAATGTCTCATTGTTAGCGGGCGACTTTTACTCAAACTGTGAACAATATACACCTGTTCAGATATTCTGTAATACAATATTGTGGGTTTAATCGTTTCGCTTCCAAAAAATGTAATTCACGAACAATTTTCAATAATTATTTTTTTAAATTGCTCCATAAAGTATCATTGCATTATTTTTGGGTTGATTCATTGTATTTATCCGATTTCTACCGGCAAACACTTTTTTAAAAATAAAATCAAGGTTAAATAAAATATAAAATGGCTCAATCTGAGATGGCACATCTTAGATCGATTGCGTAAAAATATTTTTTTTTTAAATATCGACAATATATTATTTTTATAACGGAATTAATTTTAAATTATGAAAAATTCTTCGCTTGTTACATCTTATCATCCAATATTAATCTTTTATCTTATAAAAAATTTTATAAATAAATTCACGACTTGACTACATGTCGAAAAATGGCTGTAATTTTTTTACGAAATATGCTACCAATGACTCGAAAATCATTGTTATTAGGAAAGAATAGCACAGTAACTTTTTTATGTGATTCCATTTAATTTTATCGACAAAATATAAAAATCTGTTTTCATTTATTTCAAGCAATTGCTTATAAAATAATTGTTTACAATTAAATTCAGGGTTTTGTCAGAAAAATCAATATCATTTTCGAAATAAACATATCGAAATCTATAGAATACGACTATTTCTATTTTGTTCAATGATGTCAGTGTGACAGTTCATTAGTTTAGGTCAGTTTGTCATCGAACAAAATTTCTCTTTCCAATTTAAGCAACATGAAGGTAATGAAATTATGAGTTTTTTATTTTGCATTTTAAATTTAAATGAGTCAATTTTAAAACACGTGATTCAATGAAAGCTTTAACATTGAATGCATTAATTTTTGTAACATTCCATTATACGTTATATAATTTTTAGAGTTTACAGAATGATTAAATTTTAAGGGTTTAAAATTTAAAATACCTTATTTTCCTAATTAACTTTATATGGTTTCTTAACCACGGGCAGAAACACATATTGTTTTTGTGGGGTGTTCGTCCACCCACCTATCATAATTTTTTCAAGGGCAAGGAGGGAGTAATGGAAAATGATGGGAAAGGAATTGAGGGCAAATTGAGCAGAAGTTGAAAAGTTCGTGGTGGGTTAGTTTGATAAAGAGAGGGAAGATTTGGGCATGGTAAGTAAGGGACGTTAAGGAAAATTAAGTGAGGAGGGAGGGCGAACTGTGAGTAGGGGAAATTAGGAGCTTAAGGTGTGAAAAAAATGTAGGTTGTGAAGTAGAAAAGGGGGATTATTGGCTAAGGCAGTGAGGAGTGATAGAAGTAGATGACAAAGAAGATAAAAAAGCTGGGTATGGGAAGTAAGGAATGAAAAGTAATGAAGTGAGGGTAAGTTGGGGGTAAGGAAGTAGCGAATGAAAGGGTAAAAGATGTAGGAGAAGAGTTGGAAATGAGGGAAGGGGAAATCAAGGGTAGATGAAATGAAAAGTTGTAGAGTGAGGAGAAATGTAAGGTTTAGAGTTAGGGAAAGAGCTATGTTAGCTAGGAAAGTGAGGAGATGTGGAAGTAGACAAAGGAAAAGTTTTCAAAGTCAAGAGATAAGAAGTACGGGAAGTGAGGGTAAATTAAATGAGGAAAAGTACCGGAAATGAGTTGAAGGAAACCAAGGTGAATGAAGGAAGGTAAAGTAAGCAAAGTGAGGTTACAACAAGTAGGAGAATTGGAAAGTGAAAGTGAGGAGATGTGGAAGTGGATGAAGGAAGAGTTGTGGAAGTCAAGAGATAAGAAGTAGGGGAAGTGAGGATAAATCAAATGAGGGAAAGTTGCGGAAATGAGAAAAAAGAAACCAAGGTGAATGAAGGAAGTAAAAGTAAGCGAAGTGAGTGTATGAACATAGGAGAATTGGAAAGTGAAAGTGAGGAAATGTGGGAGTAGATAAGGGAAGAGTTGTGGAAGTAAAGAGATAAGAAGTAGGGGAAGTGAGGGTAAATTAAATAAGGAAAGTCGCGGAAGTGAGAAAAAAGACAATAAGGTAAATTCAGAAAGGGGAAGTAAGCAAAGTTATTCTATGGAAAGTAGGAGAACTGGAGAGAAATGAGGGGATGAGTAATGTTGTCTCGGGAAGTGAGAAGCGGTAAAGAAGATCAGAAACAAGTTGGGGCAGTGAGAAGTTGGAAAGTAGAGAAAGTGAGGGCAAATGAGGTGTAGAAATGTAGCGGAAGTGAGGGTATGGATAGTACGGGAAGTGGAATAATTGTAGGAAATGTAAGGTAGAGGAAGTTAGGGTTTAGTGAATGACGCAAGATTTTGGTTAGGAAAGTAGAAAAAGAGAAATGTCAGATAGAGAATTGAGAATATGTGATAGCAGATAAGAAAGAAGTTAGAGAGGTGAGAGGATGGAAAGAAGAAGATGTAAAGTAAATGAAGAGAGGGGAAGTCTGGGAAATTAGGTGAGGGGACCTATGGGAACTGAATGGTTGGGAAACAAGGTAAATTAAAAAAGGGGAAGTAGGGGAAGTGAAGTTACGGGAAGTAGGAAGATTTGGAGGGAATGAAGTAATTAATAAAAATTAAAAATTTTAAATAAAAAATGAAAAAAATAATTAGGAAAAGGGGAATTTTAGTTAGGGAAATGATGAGAGGTGATAGTAAATAAGAAATTAGTTAGAAAGGTAACAGGATAAGAAGTAGAAGATGTGAGGTAAATGAATATAGGGGAAGTCGGGGAAACAAGGTTGTGAAACAAGGTAAATTAAAAGAGGGGAAGTAGGGGAAGTCAGGCTACGGTAAGTAGGAAAATTGGAAGGAAATTATAAAAAGAAATAAAAATGAAAAATTTTTAATGAAAAAGGAAAAAAATGAGTAGGAAAAGGGGAATTTCAGCTAAAGAAATAAGGAGAGGTGATAGTAAATAAGAAAGGAGTTAGGAAAGTAAGAGGATAAGAAGTAGCAGATGTGAGCTAAATGAAGATAGGGGAAGTTGGGAAAATTAGGTAAGGGGACCTATGGGAACTGAGTGGTTGGGAAACAAGAGAAATTAAAAGAAGGGAAGTAGGGGAAGTGAGGTTGTGGTAAGTAGGAGAATTTGAAGGAAATAGCGGGACGGGAAATGATGAAGGCAGGTAGAGTTAGGGGTTAGGAAGTGAGAAGTTAAAAAGTGGAAGGAAATGTAGGATGGGTAAGTGAGGAGAGTGGGAAGTACAATAGTTGAGAAACATGTTGAGGAATTGAGGAAAGACTATGGTTGAAGCATGGGTAGGGGAATGAGGGAATTCGAGGCAGAAAAGTATGGGAGAAGATTTGAACGACCTAATTAACGTCTTAAGACTACAAAACTCTTTTTTGTAGACAAACTGTGCCTACTCTTAACTTTTTTTATAAAGCCTTTTCCCACAGTTGCGTCTGTATCACCAATACAGTTTTTCTGCTCCCTGGGGAACTTTGGGAAATACGAGGAGGATCAGAAAGTCAATATGCTGGAATGGAGAGTAAGTTTTCACTAGATACCCGTCTGGTCTGAAAAAAGTTGAAATCTCTTTGTGAACTCGACTTCCAGGCGCTAATGTATTCTGGCACGTGTTGCTCATTTCTACATATGTATCTCGTCCAGCTGGTGCCTTATGGGGCGAATGTATAATAAACACTAAATCTGGAAATTAACATCTTCTGAAAGAGCATGCAATGTGGTACTTTTACAATATCTAGTGAAACTTTGTATATCGAATAAATTTAAAAATACTTGAATTTATTCGAAAAATAAAAATTCTTGGGGATAAACGAACAATTGTGGAGATCTGGAAATTCAGACAATTTAAATGTTTCAGTAAAGAGTTCACTTTTCAACAACAATAATAGATTAATTTTCAACCAAATAATGTAGACTAAACGGTTGTGCTTACAACTAAATAGTTGATATTTCAAGCAAAAAAGATCAATTTCTGATCAAATATTTGAATTATTAACCTACAAAGACGCATTTTAAACCAAATGGTAAAACTTTGAAACAAAAAAGAGTTAATTTCAACAACAATCAGTTGAATTTTTTTTTTAAATAGAGGAATTTTAAGCCCATGAGAAGAACTTTGTAGAAAAGAGTGGAATTTTCTATCAATAAATTTTTATCAAAAAAAGATGAATTTTTAACGAGGAGTTTGATATTTTTTAGTTCGAAATTCAACAGTTAAATTTTTTATTAACAATAATTTATTTTTTGTTTATAATTTTAACAATTCAGCAAAAAGAACAAATAATTGGTTAAAAACTAATTTTAGTAGCTTAAAATTGAGCAATGTTGTCAACATTTCGTTTTTTTCTAAAATGAAAATTTCACACATCCATTTTATGCTCAATTTTAATTTAAGTATTTAGATACATTTATATTTTTAACAAAAAATTATACTTTTTAGTTGAAACTTCAACCGTAAGGTTGAAAATGTACTTTTTGTTGAAAAACGTATGAGGTTTGTGGCAACTTCGCATTTTTAGATTAAGAGTTCAGCTTTAAATAAATGTTCTTCTTGAATAAAAAAATCTATTATTAGTTGTAAATTAAACAGACATATCCTTGAAAATTTGTCTTTTGATTTATGTAAATGGTTTTGATTTAAAATTAGTTTTATATTTTGTTTGAAATATTCGCCATTATATTTATTATTTATTATTTTTCATGGGTTGAGAATTTAAATTTTTGTTGAAATTTTTTCTTTCCTTTTAAACTAATGTTTACAACTGAAAATTGGTTAGTTGAAAATTTAACTATTTGTTCGAATATTTGTGGATTGAAAGTTCTTCGTGTGGTATTGCAAAATTACCTGCCTGCTAATAAATTTGCCTTCTCGACTTAAAAATTCCAATATACATAAAAATCAATTACTTTGTTAAAATAATCATCTCTTTAGGTTAAAATTTTAATTATTTAATTCTGAATGCAACTATTTATTTTATAGTAATTTTTTTAATGTGTCCTTGTAGGAACTATTTTATTAATAATTTGACTTTTGCTATAGAAAATTCACCTGTATAGATCAAAAATTCTTTTTTTTTGCAAAAAAGTTCTCAGCTAAAAATTTTTGGTTGAAATTTTGTCAATTTTATTTGATAATTGGACTATTTGGTTAAAAATTAAACTACTTTTTTTATCATTTCTGCATGCTGCTGGAAAGTTAAACTATTTATTTAATCTCACTAAATAAGAATTTAAAGTTAATGCAGGTATTACAGGACTTCGCATCCAAATTTTACTTTTCACGATTTTTATATTGTTTAAAAAAATCAAATTGCAAAGCCTGCTCCCTGTAAATAAGGAGTGCAAATAAGGAAAGAATGTTTTCATCAACTTGCAGACACCATCAAACTCAATTTCTTTAGGAAGGT
Organism: Druon quercuslanigerum; assembly: GCA_010014905.2. NCBI lineage: Eukaryota > Metazoa > Arthropoda > Insecta > Hymenoptera > Cynipidae > Druon > Druon quercuslanigerum. The sequence continues at coordinate 8,637 of JAAAKG020118343.1, forward strand.
GGGTAAAACCGGTCTGGCTAAGGGAAAAGACTGAATTCGCTAGGAAGATATTGAAAACATAAATTGAGGCGGTTGTTGTCGCTCCTGTCAAGGAAATATAAAGGCGGAAACGTTAATTGACTCGGTTCATACATACATGCATGTAATACAGGCCTATCTATCTCACCCTGGTCAAAGCAAGAACCGCACGTTTTCTCGACAGCATGGGCCATGTAAATTATCGTCGATATTAATGTAAACCCTCAGGCGAGACTATCTTCTCCAATCCAACCCTCGCCCAAAGGGTTGTAAACGAGGGTCGCGATCCTTCCTTCGACCTCACCCTTCCTGGCTCTAACGACCATTTGAATTCCACATTCTGCTATCTCTTTTCTCAAAATCGTATCTTCATTGTTTCCAACTTTCTCGTCATTGATTTAATTCTCAATAAGAAATTTAAAAGTTGAATTTTCAAATCAAGAGAGGCAATATTTAAACAAAAATATAGTAGTTAAATTTTCAGTTAAGGAAATCAATTTTTAACGAAAGATAACAAAAAACAGTTTAATTTTTAAACGAATAGATGGACGTTTCACTAGTAAAATTAATTTTAAACAAATTAGATCAACTTTTAAGGATGTACTGCTAAGTTAAAAATTGAGATACTATATGAAAAATTGATTTTTGTGGTTAAAAATTTATCTCTTGTTTTGAAATTCGTTTTCCTTTTTTCGTTTAAAAATAATTTTCGTAAATAAAAATTTTAATATATTGGTTGAAAATGTGTCGTCTTTATTTGAAAATTGAAATATTAAATTAATGATTGAGAATTAAATTGATTTAATCTGTTCTGAATTATTTTTTTTTGTACTACACTACCGTCGGAAATTATGAGATCGATTGACGCAAGCACTATTTAAAATCACTGCTGGCTTTGAACCACGATAACTCAGCGAAAAAAAACGATAGGTCATTAAAAAAACAGTTGGAAAGCCTATGAAATTTAACGTCTAGTAATGTCAAACAGATTTTTTTTGATCTGCTGAAATGAATACAGCACGTGATAAGTTTTAAAAAAAAATTCTGGATTTTCCAAAATTTTGTAGATCGATTTCAACTCTTAGCATGACCTAGGAAAGTTTTTGCAAAAATCTAAAAATTATACGACATAGAGCCTGAAATTTTGTCTTTAATTTAGGCTGAAGAAACTTAAAAAATCTTTAACGATTCCCAAGATTCGATTAAAAATGTTCAATCATATCTGAGTTAAGTTTGAGTCGCTGATCACGGTTCTCTGCCGGTCTGGTGCTCGCCTCCTTCGTTGAGGCAGGAGCGAATAGACCACGCACAGAGGTAGTGCTTCATTAGGGCTCTCTCATACTTTTAATTTTGCTCATCAGTAATTTTTATTTTAAATTATTGTAAATGTTTTAAATCAATAATTGTTTTTTTTAATTATTTACAATTATTTAAATTCAGAATTATCCCCATATTGAAGAATAAAAAAATTATGAACAGTTTTTTTTATTTCTAAAAATTTTTATTAACTAAAATTTTAATAAAAATGGAGATATATTCTTACGAGAGTAAACTATTTTTCAAACGAATTAAGCAGCTCAATTCTAAATAAACTATTTATATGAAAAACACTCACAAATATTAAAAGTGAATAATAATGAAATTATTATTATATATTATTATAACACTAATTTCTATTAAATTGTTTACAATTTTCCTTTTTGGTTTACTATATATAAATTCGTTTTCTTGCACCTATCCATGGTAAATTTTAACGATTATTTAATACTCCAACTTTTAGCAATATAATTTTCATTACACCTACGCACTGTTTTATATTTAATTTATTTTGGAAATTCCATTATTATTCACTTTTAATATTTTTGAGTGTTTTTCAAAAAAATAATTTATTTATATTTTAGCTGCTTAATTCGTTTGAAAAATAATTTACTCTCGTAACAATATATCTGCATTGTGATAATATTCTTATTGACAAAAATTTTAAGAAACAAAAAAAAAATATTCATAATTTTTTTTTCTTTAATGTGGGGATAATTTTGAATTAAAATAATTGTAAATAATTTTTTTTTAAACAATGAATAATTTTTAAAATTTACAATAATTAAAAATAAATATTACTGATGAGCAGAATCATAAGTATATGAGAGCCCTAATTAAGCACCACCTCTGTGCGTGGCATATTCGGTCCTGCCTCAACAAAGGGGGCAAGCAGCAGACCGGCCGAGAACCGCAAAAGTCGTCTAAAACTCAACTCAGATACGATTAAACATTTTTAATCGTATCTCGGGAACCGATAAAGATTTTTTATGTTTCTTTGGCTTATATTAAAGATAACATTTCAGGCTCTATGTCGTATAATTATCAGATTTTTGCAACAATTTTCCTAGGACATGCGTAAAGTTGCAGTTAAAGTACAAAATTTGAGAAAATCTAGAATTCTTTTTAGAACTTATCACGTGCTGTATTCTCTTCAGTAGATTACAAAAAAATCTGTTTGACATAACTAGACGTTGAATTTCATAGGCTTTCCAAAAATTTTTTGTAATGCCCTTTCATTTTTTTTCGCTGAGTTATCGTGGTTCAAAGCCAGCAGTGATTTTTAATAGTGCTTGCGTCAATCGATCTCTTAATTTCTGACGGTAGTGTGGTAGTTAAATTTTCAGTTAAGGAAATCAATTTTTAAAGAAAAAAAGAACGAATTTTAAAAAAACAGTCTAATTTTTAAACAAACAGATGAATATTGAACTAGTAAAATTAATTTTAAACAAAGTAGTTCAACTTTTATGGACATACTGCTGAGTTAAAAATTGAGATACTATATGAAAAATTAATTTTTGTGGTTGAAAATTCATCTCTTGTTTTAAAATTCGTTTTCTTTCTTTCGATTAAAAATAATTTTTTAAATAAAAATTTAAATATATTATTGGTTGAAAATGTATCTTCTTTATTTAAAAATTTAAATATTAAATTTATAATTGAGAATTAAATTGATTTATTCTGTTCTGAATTAATTTTTTTGGGTACTAACTTTAACTATTTTTTGGTGAGTTTGTTTCTTTTTTGGTAAAAAATTAATTTTTTTATCCGAAAATTTAACTATTTTATTACAAGATGAAAATACGCTGTTTTTAGTTGAAAATTGATAATCTTTAGTTGAAAAGTCAACCATTAGATTTTTCATTACAAATTAAATCAATGAGGAGAAATTTTGAAACAATGAAGGTATGAATTTGGGAAAAGAATGTATTTTGATGTATTTTGTTGTATATTAATTGTTTTTTAAGATTAAAATTGTTTTCTTGAAAATTCATTGTTCTTTTTGTTAAAAATTAATTTCCTTAATTAAAAATTTAACTACTTTATCACTGGTTAAAAATTATCTGTCTTTCATGAAAAATGGATGTATTTTGTCGTAAGTTTGTCTTTTTGGTAGAAAATTATTCTTCCTAATTAAATATGTAACTTTCGGTTGAAAACTTGATAAACCCTGTTAAAAAATTAATATTATTTGTTGAACTTTTTTTATTGTTGTAAATTTGTTTGTTTTTTTCGCTAAAAAATAATTTTTTTAAACTGAAAATTAACCTATTCTATTTCTGTTTGAAAATTTATATTCTTTTGCAGGAAATTAAACTATTAAAACTTTTACTAAAAATTAAATCAATTAGAAGACATTTGGAAAAATGAAGGTAAAAATTTGAGAAAAGTTAGAGAGAGGAAAATGTGGAATTGATGTTGTAAGTTCATCATTCATTTGTTGTGAAGTATTTTTTTTAACGAATTTTTTTAACTCAAAATTTTAATCTTCTATCAAAAATTAATTGGCTGTTTTTAGTTCAAAATTGAACGATTTTGTTTGGAAATTGATGTAGTTTGTTGTGAACCCGTCTTTGTTGGTGAAAAATTAATATTCTTCATTAAAAATTTAACTGCTTGGTTAAAAAAGAATCTACGTTGTTATAAATTTATTTCGTTAATTGAAGATCCATATCTTTATTTAAAAATGAAACAATATTGTTAAATATTTATTGATCAATTTTTTAAAACTAATTTTCTCAAGTGGAAATTGAACTATACTATTTTTGTTTAAAAATTACTCGTCTTTACGTAAAAATTGAACTGATAGATTCTTTAGTTAGACCTAAAACTAAATTTTGTTAGTAGATTTTTAAAATGTTTTGATCAAAACTCATTCTTTTCCGTTAAAAATTAATCTTATTTCATGAAAATTCACCTTTTCGTTTGAAAAAAATTCCAAAATCGTTCCTACCGCATTACTGAACGTTCCCTTATTGAATCCTAATAAATTGTTTAACGTAGAAATAAAAGAGTAGACATTTGGAAACAATAAAGGTACGAATTTGGAAAAAGAGGCTTTTTGGTAGAAAATTAATCTTCTTGATTCAAAATGCAACTGCTTGTTTGAGGATGTACACTAAGTACAATCAATCTCAAAATTCACCAATTCTTTAAATCATTGATAAAAGCGAAAAAAATAGATCTATTATTAATTTCTGGAAATTAAATTAAATTAAAATTAAAATTGAAGCTTCTCCTTATTGATTTAATTCTCAAAAAAATTTAATAGTTGAATTTAAAATTAAAAAAAAAACATTTTTATTTGAAAGGTAAACGCATTTTCAACCAAAAAGGTGGATCATTAACTAATTATATTCATTCCAGACCATAATTGTCTACATTTTTAAATTTTAAACCATTTTTCTACCGAAAAATATGGATTCCTATAGAATTTATAACAAAACTTAATTCCACCTTCTGCTCTCTCCCTCTTTTCATAAATTTGTACCTTCATTGTTTCCAAACTTTCCCTCATTGGTTCAACTGTTAATAAAGAATTTAATGGTTAAATGTCCAACTAAAGCAATAAATTTTCCACCAAAAATAGAATATTTAAATCTTTAATTAGGACAATGAATTTTCAACACAATAGTTCAATTTTTAACCAAGCATATGGATCTTCAACTCATAAAATAAATTTTTAACAAAGCACATAGTTTTTTAACGAAGTAGTTGTATTTTCAACCAAGAAGATTAGTTTTCTACCAAAAAGAAATTTTACCGTAAATAAAACAAACTCGCAAAAAACTAGTTAAATTTCCTACAAAAAAATGAATTTATAATCGAACACATTAATTTGCTTCTCAATGAAAAATTTAATTGTTGAGTTTTTGACTCAAGAAGATCAATTTTCTACCAAAAATATGTTATTTAAATATTCAGTTAATAGAAATAATTTTAATCGAGAAAAAATATAATTTTCAAACAAAGAGATGGATCCTAAAATAATAAAATAAATTCTTAAAAAAGCACATAATTTTTTAACGAAAAAGTTATATTTTTAATCAAGAAGATTAATTTTGTATGAAAAATACAAATTTGCAAGAAAATACATTCACTTTCAAATGAAAGCAGCCAAGTTTAAACCTGTAATTGATCAGTTTATTTTTCAGTTAAGGAAACTAATTTTTTCCAAAAAAGAAGCAAACTAATAAAAAAACGTTAAACTTTGTAAAAAAAAGATGAATTTACAATAGAATACATTAAATTAATTCTTCATGAAAAAATTATTTGTTTAATTTTAAAGAAAAAATTTGTCAAACGATTTTTTTAAACAAAAAATATAATATATAAATTTTTAGTTTAAAAAATGGATTGTTTAAACAAATTTCAATTGATTTAGCAATGCTCTCTTAGAATAGAGACAGAAAGTCAAAGTTTTCTAAAAAATTTTTCACTTATCGTCAAATTTTAAATTAAAGTGAAGTAGTGGTTCGCGAATGATGCCAAACATTATTATTTACCCCCTTCTTTATTTCGCCTTCGCTTCTAACTAAAGTGTTATGTAATTATTAAGTGTATTTAAACCATTTTTTATGTTGAAAGCGTTTAAAGAAAAACTGTTTTAATTTACATAATATGAAGAGGAAATGCACTATTTTGTTTAAAAATATTCAGAGCCTTAAAGTTTGGATTGATTTTTTATTTATTTTTAAATCTCTTCTGCTTGTTTATTAATAATTTTTTCACTCGAAGTATGGAAAAACTGAAATTTTTTACATAAAAATTTTTTACGCTTTAATAACTGATTAGGTAAACTTTATATTGCCTTAAATGAATATTTAGAGACTTTTAGAATACAAATAATTTGCTCATTGGTCCATTTCTTTGTTGTGAACAAATTTTATGAAAAAATTAGCAAGTAGTCTTATTATCGGTAAAAAAATGGTCTGTTTACTCAAAGTGCTTTATATTATTCTAGGATTCATCTATAATTACAAAAATAATTCAAAAGTTTATAACAACAATTGTTATAACCAATTCTTATGTCAAAATATTAAAAAATCTGATTTTTTCAAATTATAATTTCCTTTAATCGCCAGAACGACTGTAGGTATTTCGAAAAAAATAAATATTAAATAATATTTAATAAAATATAACAATTAAAATTTTTATAAACAAATTAGGTAAACAAATTCAAACTTATGGCCCTTTCAC
>JAAAKG020118354.1:0-15169 GCA_010014905.2 Druon quercuslanigerum
CTTTGGAGGTTCGCGCAAAAGCTATCCGTGAAGCGCATGATACGACGACGTCTGGACACTTAGGTGTTGACAAGTCTGAATCAAATTCTTCTATGTTGGCTTGCATAGAATCAGGACCATCCAATCTCGGGGTTTTAGAGATTTGAGTGACTTCTTCGAATTCAACCTAAAATTTGAAAATGATGAAAATAAAATAAATTTTTTTTATAAAAATAAGACAATTTAAGTGTTTTAAAGGCTAATAAGGAGTTCGCAACAAATCATATTAATAACAATATTTAAGACGAATTAATAACTTTGTAAAATATCAATTAGAATCAGAGGTATGAAAAATATAAATCATCAAGGACTTCGGTGATGTATCTGCAGCTATTTCAATAGGAATCGTTTGAAGGTTTTTTCTAGCAAAATTTTTCGCTTTCCTTCACATTGGAATATTTTTTCAATAATTGGTTTCGAAAAGTCGAGTTTCAAGAAACTTTAATGATTTACACTTTGACCTGATAAGGAAAAAAGTTTGGTTTAATATTTTTTGTAACTAAATAAAACTTATTCTTTCCTAATTTATAATTTTTCGCGAAAATTTAACATAATAAAATTAAATATGATGAAATTGAGCACAGAAATTTACAAAGTTTGCATATAAAAGTGAGGTTAGCATTAGGCAAGACGGTAGGTCGTTCAGAATAAAGCGTATAAAAGTGTTATACTTACAGTAGAAAGCTGGTATTGCATCGGCTAATCCCCAAGATGCGAGCACATCACAGACTTCCTTATCATACATTTTTAATATTTTTCTATGATCACCGGGGATTTTTTGGTCGGCCGCATTAGAGTCTTCCCAAAATACTGACACGTCTTCACACGAATGCAATTCACAAAGGCGGCAACGTAAAATATTCAAACTGATTTTTTATGCGCAATTGCGTGACGCATTAGCAATGTGGATTCAGAAAATGTTTCTTTCATTTAACCTGGTAACTTTTTAGTATCAGCAGAGCTTTGTTTTAAATCCAAAAAATCATTTAAACTAATAGTCTTTTCAATGGAAGAAGCTACGTGAAGTCATTGATTAAAATCAAAGAAATCTACCTTTAATATTAAAATATTTTTATGTTTATTCAAAAAAACCTCATCAAAAAATTTTTTTTTTTTAACCTCATAAGAACTTTTTTCTGTGTGCAAAAAATTTTTCTCATTGTCGAAAATTTAAATCCACTTTTTAATTTTTAAATATGTGAACTAGAAACATAAATAAGATCATTTAAAATTAAGAAATTGTTTCACCTTACAATATTCCCACTGCTGTTAGAAGATTTTGTAAAGCTACCTAATCAGGTTAGAAATTTAATTTGACATAGCTTTGGTAGCAAGGTGACCGCAGATTTTCCGCGTCAATGAAATAATACGTATCTGCAGTACAGTTAAGGAATCAGACACTTTTAGGAATCTTGAAAATAGAATTCAAATAATACTAATTCTCGTAGTTTTTATAAACATCCATTATGAATATCGTATTATAAAATGGATATTAAATAAACACCTTTAGCATCATGAACACATGAGTCAAATTTATAGATTCGTAAAAGCAAGAGATCACTTATCCGAAAAGGAGATACACCTTATTTCTTTTAAAGTACAGAGCAGTAAGCTTGGTAGCAAAAATTATGTAATTCAGTAGAGCATATTGTTCTTTATTACTTTTGATTTTAAAAAGCGCTCTTATATATTGAAATGATAAAACCTAGCTGTAGAGCTTTAGAGCCCATTTCAAATTGTTTCCTTTTTTTTCTTGCAGAGGATATGAAACCTCACTGAAAAAAATATCGTTAAGGAAACCGTACATGTAGAAACAATGCATGAAAGTGACGCGAAGAAAAATATTTATGAGCCTCATGGTTCATAAATCGTTCATAATTTTAAATTTTCATTATTTTTTGCAATTCGTTTTCAACGATTTCCTCCACTTTATATTAAGATTTCACAAAAAAAAACTGGGAGTAATAAGCGATGTAGGTAATGGGTGAAGTGGGGTAACAGTCATTAGCGTTACTGCGTCTGTGGTAAACTTACTGTGGCGTCTCAGAGATTTGTCTGCGGTTCTCGGCTAGTTCTCCGCATGTTACAGCCTATAAGGTGCTGCCGCTAGCGCAGTCCTCCGGAGAACTCTTTTAGCCGCCATGGTGAGTTTACCCTAGACACAATTACCCTACTAGCTGTTAACCCACTTCGCCCATCACCTACAACGCTTCTTAATCTCAGTTTCCTCTCCGTTGACAAATTCGGATTTTGTGAAAAAATATCTCAGTTTCATTTTTTATTTATTATCTTTTAGCCATCGTTAACAAAACAGTTCACATATTTGTTTTGATGTTTTTGTCATTATTTTGGCAGAAGTCCGACATACTTTTTCATCTTGTCCTTCAAGCTTAGAGGATTTGTTGGCAGGATGTAAGTAGAGGAAGGGCGTATTTCGCGAAGCAAAAGGCATGCCAGTCTCTTTCGGTAATCGGAACCCACTTCCGGAACTATGTTTGGCGCACATCCAAAGACGCTTCGGTCTTTATAGTTGGGAATCAGTGCTGAAATGGAGCACACGAGAGTCGACAATTTTTGCCATTATATTTCGCTACAAATAAGAGAGGAATTTAACGAGTCTAAAAATTGTCTAGATAACCGACTGAGTAACCGAAAGATTTAACTGATGAGAAAATGTGCAAGTTAAGCGAAAATAACCAGAATGATATTTCAATTCGCTAAGTATTTGGAATCTACTAGACTAAAAATGTACTCAGTTCGTCTCCTTTTGGAATGATTTAAACCAAATGGTTTTCCATGATTTTTGTACAACAAATCAAACTTCCTAAAATTGTAATCGTTCTATTTTATGATGTGTACTTTTGCAGTGAAAATGGACATTTTTGCGTTTTTGAATAGTATTAGCCATAATTAGTATTAGCCCTTTACATTTGATATTATGAAAAGAGTAAAGAAAAATTTATAAACTGCTTAAATTTTACTTATGTCTGTACACTCAAACTAAGGTACCGAAAATCTCGAAAATGGCGAAAAACGTCATATTCTCGTTATTTTCTACTCAAAAATTTGTCTTTTCAACTGAGTGAATAATAACAATTTTTTATTATTATATAAGTACCTGTGCAATATAGACCGTATCCAAAATTATATTTCGGTATGGAAATTTTGTCTTGTCTCTGTCAGTTTACAAGCCTAAAAAACTAGACTTTAGTTTAGTGATCGCGCCTGGCTCAAGCTTGAATAGTATACTTCGTCTGACCAGGGTCTGTCTAGATGTTCCGTCTTGATGTTCAGGATTGATCCTATCTTTATATCGGTTATTTTTCAATTTAATCTAGGTCTGATTTTCTGTTTTTTAAGTAACATTCAAAATTAAATATAAAAAGGTTTTTCATCAAATTAAAGTTCTTTTCCCGTTTTTTCAATTGGTCAGTACATAGGATATGAAGGTTTAGAGGGGAGAATAAGATAAGCATAACGTCTACGTTTGTCACTGATTTACGTACTTTTGAATTTAGTTTAAATATGGAATTGTGGCTCTTGCTTGTCTCCGTACTCTTCGTGTGCTTTTGATTGCATGCATTTTGACTCAGTGCAAAGCATGCGCTCCCACACATTACCAACTTCTGCAGCAAACTACTTGATAGTAGCGGACACCTTTGATCTGCCGTCCGCTACAGTTCCAACCTCTACAAGAACTTCTCTATTCCTCGTTTCCTTGAATTCTCTGATTTTAACACCAAGGGTGTCAGGTTTAATCTTTTATTTGAGGTCTTTTAGGACCTCTGCGTAACTCGAGAACTCAGCCGGTTAGATTCAAACTGCCTCGAGTCGAGCTCACCTTGGCTTCTTTCTCTTCTTCATTGCTCTCTGCAATTTTTTTCAATTTAATAAAGTCTTCATTGTTCATAAAAAATTCAAAAGTGTACATAGTATTATTAAGTCGATGTACAATAAAATGTTTATTATTATTTAAGTCCCCTGTCTCTGTGTGGAGACTATATCCTATTAATTTATTATATTTTACGCGCATTATCAATATATAGCTTTTATTTTAGTATAATATGTATAACGTGTCTTTGGGAAAAAGTTGTAATATTGCAAAACCTATGAATTAATAAATTTGTCTTAAAATCTAATCTCAAATCTAGGTACAAAAACGCGATATTTACAACGATATTTACAACGATGAGGAGATGTTGAAACATGACGTGTATCTATAACATATATCACTAAAGTTTTTATTATGACATTATAAAGAATTAATTTATTTTTAATGCTTTATCAAAATCTTTAATTATTATTGTTTCACCCTCGACTATTAGGTCTGGAATTTTTTATTTTCTATTCATTTTTTAAAAGATAGTAGAATCGGTTTTTTGAGCATTCACTTTTAATTTTCAAACTTTTTAAAATTTTAAAATTTCATCTAGATATTTTTTCAGCTTTGAGACTGCTAATCTTTTACTATAAAATGCTGCATAAATCGCTGTGTCATCCGCGAACAAAGTCAATTCAAAGGTTAGAATTGTAGGAATGTCATCAATATAGTAGATAAAGAGAATAGGACCCAGTATGGAACCCTGGGATATCCCTGCCGCAATATAAATTCTTTGGACATACTTCCATTTACAGTAACTAAAAATTTTCTGTTATTTAAATAGTTTAAGATGATTTTAATTAGATATTTTGGGAAGTTTGTTTTATCAAGTTTGTACAATAACACCATGGTGGTAGACATATCATGATTAAATGATTTAAACGACTTGATTTAAACCCAAATTGCTGAGAGATAATTATTTTGTTTTTCGATTCGAAAATATTAATTCTGTTGTAAATTATTGTTTCAAAGATTTTAATCAAATTCGGGAGAAGACTAATAAGCCTATAATTTCAATGAAATAATTTATCTTTGCCAGCTTTGTAAATTGGAACAATGTTTGCAATTTTCCATTTTCTAGGAAAATAGGAAATATGAAGACATATGCGAAAAATGTACGTAAGTTGCACTAATGCTTTCTTGGGCAGATTCTTTAAAACCACATTCTGAATGCCGTCAATCCTCGGCGCTTTTTTTGGCTTTGTTCTATGGATCGCTTCTCTAATTTCTTCAGGAGTAACTAAATCTACGTCGCTTGCATCTACATCAGTATTTAAAATTTTCCTATACTTTATGTTGACAGCTCTCTCAATGTCATGTGTGCTTTTATTTTCTGTAAGATAATAAACTTTTCCAAAGGTTTCGGCTAACTCGATAGCTTCATCCTCGTCAGTAAAAATTATACCAGTCCTTCCATGGGTGGTAGGCACGGTTTTTTTTGTTTTTATTTTTGGTAAAAGCTCTTGCCATTTGCCATAAAGTATTATCTTTAACCTGTAGACTTTCTAACTTATTATCTCAGCTTTTATTATTAAATTCTCTATTTTTTCTTCAAATTAATTTAAACAGTTTATTTTTAACTTTCCTTACTTCTTCAGAATAAGTTCTTTGATAAATTTTACGAATTGTATTATTTAAGTTTGACCAAATCAACTAATTTTTTGGGCAATTTCAAGAAGTTAGAATTGGCCGTACAAAGTAGTACTGCTTGATTTAATACTTCATTAATAATATTGAGAAAGCCGTCAACACAGGTATCCACATCTGCGCATGTTTTTAATTTTGGGTCCAATTTCAAATTCATGGTAATGTCATTTCGAAATGTACCCCAATCGACGTATTTGTAATTTCTGAATTTTTTCGTTTCAATTTCAATATTTGAAAGGCCCTTAATCATAAAATTTACAGGAAGGTGATCAAAAGATAACGCTTTAATAACCTCTACTCTAATATCACATACAATGTTTTTATTAAGGACGATATCTGTAATACTTGTAGTACTATTATTGTGAGGATAGATCGTATAACCTTCCGGTGCTAAAACTTTAAGCATATTTTTAAGTACATACTCATATAAAATTTTCCCATCAGTATTTTTACTTTTGCATTTCCAAGCTTGATTTTTGCATTCAAATCACCAAAATTAAGTACATTGTTCCCAGTATTAAATATAAGCTTAAGTTCACTAGTATCAAGTTTATCAAGTATTCAAAGGTACTTCTGAGTATTCAAGCGTATTTTTAGCTAAGATTAGAACACCACCTCTCTTTTTATTATTGCTTCTGTCTCGCCTAACAACATTGAAACCCGAAAATTTAAATTTTAACGTAGAGTTCAGGTCTCATTGACAAGCATAATATGCATATTATTTTCGTTTATAAATTCAAAAAGTTCACTACGATGTTGCAAAATACCATCAGCATTCCAATGGGAAAGAATAATACCATTAATATTAGACCTAGTAACTGCCACTTAAAATTACTTGACTAAAGACTTCTAACCTGGAAATGCTGTCTGTGCAATTTGCTAATTTAGCACTTAAATCTTTTACAAGTCTCAACATCTTACTTATATCACAGATTTCGTGCGTTTCCTCATCTCAGTCAATAATTCCTGGAATGCTCCCATTGTTGGTTCTTGGTTTCCTTCCTTTGGCGTAGCTTGTGTCTTTGGCAAATGCCAAGCTTTCCTCTCCCTCGACGATTCCTGTTGCACGGCAGACTCGGCTCGCTTCATTGGAGGAAAGTTACTTTTTGTCACCACAGGTGCTGCATCCCTTGTTGCTACATGTGTAGCATCCTTGCCGCTTTTCCTCTTGTTGATTACTTTTTCCAGGTGCTCCAAATATTTTGGGCATTTAGAATAATTTTCCGCGTGCTGCCCTCGACTGTTAACACAGACTAGTGGATCATCTGGTTTCTTGTCACACTGAGCGGTGAGATATACCGTTGTAGTCCTCAAATGTGGTGGGGCGAACTGTCAGTCCCACTGATGAGTAATTGAATTTGGTTTTCTTTGCCATTGTCGCATCGTTAATGAGCTGCACATATATATTATAATCCTTTAAGGGACTGGTGATCACAATCGGTGGCACTTTCCCTTGTTTGCTTATAGTAACTTGAGTAGAAACTTCTTCAGTATCCTCGGCCTCACTTGATGCCTCGCTGCCGACATACAGGTTGTCCTCATCCATTCACAGAGGTTGGAATCCATTAGCCGTGAGTAGGCTTGGTTGATCGTCATGTTTGCGCTTCTTAGGCGGAATCTTGATTCAGTGCACTTTTTTCATTGGCAATCGGAAGGGAGCCACACACCTTCATCTGAAAGCCCAGTAAACAGACACAGACTAGAGTGGGGATAAAAGCAGATTGCCACAGCCGTTTCCGGACAATGGAGGGAATTTAACTCTAGCCTCTAGCCTTTCTCACTCCTGCGATGTTCGTGATGCCTGCAATACTTCTCGAGATATTCCACCCGGCAGTTAAGATGTCGGGAATGATGTTCCGCACGACGCACACCGTCGCGAATTTCAAGAAACATGTTCGTGTTTGTGCCACAAAACGCCTTCATCTTTCTGATAATCTCTTCAAGATATTTCAGCTGGTCCTTTCCCGTTTCTGTAGAAATCGACATGGGTTTGCTTAGCACCCGACAACTCTAATTTCTACAGGAAACTCACCTCCTTCGTGAAATCTAATGGATCTCCTAGCTTCTCAAACACTTCTATCCAAGTATCTTCGGTCAGCCTCAACCAACTTCTAATGAATGATCCTGGAAGTTAGATGATATTTTTATGTTATCATAGAAGTACTTTAAAAAATCTGCCCGCTTTTCAGGCACATTCTCATAGAGCGCCGTGCGCGCTACTAGCTTAGCCGGCAAGTTTAAGCGCGCCTATGGCGCGCCATTTTTTTTCTAACGCTTGGCCCTCGAGAACGTATTTACCTCGCGCTGCGCGCTCGGTCTTTGTGTTTCCACCACATTTGTGCGCAGGCCTTTTAAAATTAAAGATCAACAAATCAACAACTTTAAGTTGGTGATCGTGAATTCTCTTTTTTTAAGGCTCCTTCGGCTTTAACTAACAAATTCTCATCACGTATCTCGTGCTTCGCACTCGTTTCTATTTCAAATGTGAACTTTTCTACACTATGTTAAACCCTATTATATCAAATGTATATTATATTTATTTCTGCACTTTGGGCTGGTACAGTTCATTCAGGTACACTTGAATGCCAAACACAGGAGCGTGAAATGGGCTTCCACTCCCGCAACGCATAGATCTCGAGGGTAACGTGTGAGAACGCACACAGGCGCACTTGCGCGCGACTCTCGGACATGGTTGGGGGTTTATGGGAGCCAATTCCAAACGTTCTTGTGGAATTAGGACGCTCGTTTCTTTGGAACGCTCGTAACTTTAAGCCTCGTACATCCAGTATTCGAGTGCATTACTTCAATATTTGCTACGTATTTGAACTAATTTTTACTCTCAGCGACCATTAAAAGTCAATCATTTTAATAAATTTATACTATTACCATTCATAATATGTATTGGTATTGAAACATTTGCATCTTTTTCTCTTGTTTCTAAAATTTTTTAAAGTGCGCATCATATACAAAAAAAAACTTTATTAAACATTGTATTACAACTTATGTCATTTTTCCGTAAATTTAATTTGTTCATTTTCAATGTTATTTGTTAAGATTTTAACTAACAATACGCATACTAGCGTAAAGTGGCTCGAAGACAATTTGCAGATATAATTTAGGCGAAAATTTGTATTAGTTAAAATGATATTGTAGCTTGTGTTACTATTACATTGTAGATCGTTTAAGAATGCAACATTTTAAGGACGAAGAAATGTTGCCACTTAATTTTTTTTACGTGGCTTACATCGTTTGCTTAAGCATTTAATTTTTCTATTTTAATGCTCTTGTTTATGTATAAAGCAAAAAATAGGTGCCTTAACAAAAAGTATACAGTAACCAATTTGTAGATCTTTTTTGAGTGCACTATTTTCATCAAAAGTTATTTAAATCTGCTCAGTTTTCGAATTTTTATCCAAAATGGTTACAACAATAGTCCCCACGAACTTTGATGAATAAATGACAGTGTACGGGGGTTGCTTCAATTTTTTAAATATTCTGAAATTGTTGAATAAAAAAAGTGAATTTTTGATTTTTCATAATTTTTTGTCCAAGAAAATTTTGAATTTTCGATTTTTCAGAAAAATTCAAAAAGTATTTAAAATATTCTTTTTGGGTGTTTAAAATTCAACGTTATTCTCTTCCTGACTTTTTTCATATCGTGCGTCTTTTGGCCTAAAATGTAAATTTTCGTTTGATTTTTGGAATTTTGTAACAGCAATACCTCCGGTAATTTTTTTATTATGGAAAAAAGTCATAATAACATAAATTATTTGTTTTTAATTAATGCTAGTAACCGTACATAGACATCTTATATTTTGAAAAAGTGGTCGCAAAAATTTTGAAAATGCTAACTTTTCGAATATTTATCAAAAATGGCTGGCTAACGAACATGACCTTCATTTTAAGACAAATGAAGCATTTTCCAAAAGCCAACATCCAATCCGTCAATTCTTTTGAAAGTTATTGTGCTAACAAACTAAAAATCTACAGACACATAAAACCATCCACGAACGGACAGACAGAATAATTCGTAAAAACTTGTTTTTCGGATTCAGGGGTTCTAAACACGTGGGAATTTGACAAAAACGGAGGGGATCAAATTTCGCACATCGAATACCTTCTCTGATGAGAATGTAAAGATAAATTCCCGGTACAAATGTTTTTTCCTAATAATTATTATTAAAATTTTAAGCTGTAATTTTTTTAGTTTATTTTTATTTTTAAATCCAGTGATTAAAAAAATGATGCAAAAACTTTTTCGATGATAAAAGGGATTTTCTCAAATACAAAAAAACCTCTATAGATTATATAGTTCTCATTTTAGAATATAATTTCATACTAATTTTGACTCCGCTTTTAAGCGAGAAGAATCCTATGATGTTTAAAACTCACAAAGAAACAAAATAATAATGCAAATTTTTGTTTGAAAAAAGCGCTCCCACGATTTTTCTAATTGCATATCAAAAATATTCGAACATTATCGAATGTGGAAATTTTACAGAAAAATGTTGTTTTTGTTACAATCAAATTTGTAAGTTTTGCAAAAAGAGCTCTCACGATTCTTTTATTTTTGTGTGTCAAATATGCGTATAACATGTAGGAATAATATCCCTCAAAACAACTTCTTGTAATATCATTTAGCTTTATACAAGCATCGACATAATGTACGCTCACTTTACCGACAGATGTACGTAATTTTTTTCCCCGGGGAGAAAGAAAGACCAACATGTTTGGTTATCGTTATAACCTATTGTATAGTTTTAGGGCCCGGGAACAGTAAAACGTAGATCTGGCGAAACCCACTACAAATAAAAATATAGTCTAGTGTCGATCAGCATGAACATATCTACTCGCAGGATAGTCTTAGATCGGAATGCCGATTCTAGGTGCTTCAAGACCGCGAGGAAGAAAATGAAGAGGGAACTGTTACACCACTCGTTTCGACCATAAAGTCGTATCCAATTTCAAATCCGATTCTAGCACAGACAATAAAATTTCCCATCCTGACTGCAAACGGAAACGCCGAACGACCGATTGAAGAAAAATACAGAGTATGAACTTACCTATAGCACTGTACCTCTAAAGCTAAGAATTCCTCGACCTAATTCGCTTACACGCAGCACGACGACTTTTTCTGAGAGTGGTTATATATCTCTATAAAATCGTAAAAATTGTTGCTCTTAAACCGAAACTCTTCCTGAATCTGAATCAGAGCTTTTCTACTATTTCTATAAATTCATAAAAAGAGTTGGCACAAGATTTGATTTTTATATTCGCATAAATGGAATCTTATATTTATAGCACGTCACTCCGAGGCGTATTTCTAACCTCAAAAAATATCTTTTCTCGAAAGCGTTTTTCTTGAATCTTGTCGCTAATAATAAGCTAATTTTAAGAGATAAAAAATAGGTGCCGATAATTATGTGATGGACTTTTCTATCGCCCCTAATGCTGCACGGCAAAAAATAGTTCATTAAAAATCAAGGAACTTTCTATTATAGTCTTAAATATGAGAGAAAATTAATTAAAACTCACAACCGTCCGTATTGAAGCAAATCGTTAAATATTATCTGAAAAGAATATAAAATTTTATTTTTCAGAATTTTTAATAATGTAATAAAAAATTGGTTCCGAGGTTAGAAAAAATTAAAAATGCGAAGGCTTTATAATCGCAGACAGTTCTTAATCAGTTTATAAAGCAAAATAACACTTCGTAAACAATAGTTTAAATATGTGAAACGAAAAAATTAAATTTTACTGATTTCAGAAAAGGCTCCATACATTCTTCTTAAAATGTTCAAACCGTTTAAAAACGATTTAAAAATGCTAAATAATAAAGGAAAGTTAACTGCAAAAACGCTTTCATAATCTCAGTGATAAGAAGGCATTTTGTGCTGTACAAAACTCTCCACAAAACGCAGTTATCAATTGACCTAATCCTTTTATAATATACTTTAGCACAGTTTTGAATTTAAAATAAAAATTGATAAACAATAATTTAATTATTTTTCTTCAGAACATAAAATACTTTGAAGTAATAAGAAACAAAAATTCTGTTAAGAAAATAATTGTGTGCTTTCTACATATATTAACATAAGGGTGATATTAGCATTAACTATTTTTGGTACCAGAGATTTTCTTTGGTTAATTAATCCTTACCAAAAATATCTCGAAATCGTTTAGAAATTACAAATAAAAAATCAAAAATGAAAAATGAAAAATAATTAAATAATACGCAAATTCTTTTATCATTTGAGATTCTCAGGTAAACATAATAAATTATAAAAGCATCCTGATAATCAAGCAGACATTTTAATCATTTTATTAAAGAATTTTTTTGAAAATTAAAAAGAAGACGAATCCAACGATTATATTCGAATTTTGGGTATTAAAGTAGAAAATAAATTTTGAAGTAGTTAAAATTTACTTTTTTTTAAATCTAAATATGGTAAAAACCGGAATTTGAGAAGCACTTTAAAGTCTATACCAAATCAAATATAAGTCTTTATACTTTAACAATATGAAAAATTAGACAAACTTGAGCTTTAAAATTTATTTCGAATGAAAGCCATGTTAAAGACTTTTCAAAATATCCGATGTAGTTTCAAATAGCGCTTTTGTCCAAATTTTTTAAACTCTGTATACTCATGTATTTTTATGCGCTTATTATAAAAATCATAGTAAAAGTCGGCGAAAATATGATTTTTATGGTTAAAACCACACAAACTTCATCAAAATCGTGGTTTTCACGTTTATGTCGAGAATGATTGAAAATTTCAAAAAATAAGATAAAAAAATTGTAGACTTCTTTAAAATACACATTTTAGGTTCCATGTATTTTTCGAGATAGTTGATGATAATGATGCAGATTTTATGCCAAGCCCCTGCGACCAATCACGTCTGTTATACATTTTTAAACTTTATTTAATTTACAAAACACGTACGAACCTTTCGCCTTTTACTACTGAATTGCATTTTTGCAGATCAGTGCCCTAATTAGAGCAAACTTGTGAGGGCCTGTTCAGTTGTTCTATGGTATACCGTAATTCTTAAAATTATAATATCATTAAAAAAAAGTACTTTCATAGAAAACAATTTATTTTATTTAGTATTATGCAACTAAAAGTGCGGATTAGATTAGAATTATCAAGTTTTATCTCCTTTTTCTGCGTACCGTCTGGCATAACGTCTGGTAACCCTATCTGAAATAAGTCAGGTTGACCAAACGTTCGATAATTCTATTTTAATGCTTTATTTGTGCTCCATCATGATTCAATTAAGTTTGGTTTGCAATATAAAAACTGGTGTGGGCCTTGTCAGTGCCACTTTTCAAATGGAGAAAAATCGGGCAATTTCTTCACGGGTAAGATGCATTTTTTTGCAAATTAGAAAAAAAGTAAAGGGCGAAATTCAGGCGGTCATGCAGCTTTAGTATTCATTAGAATTTTCAGTAACACTTGATTGAATTTGAAGAAAATTGAATCGATTTTCAATACTACTAGTAACTGAAATGGTGGTTGAATTTTAAAGAAATTGCCGTTTTATTTCAGAGTAGAGAGATTTTTATTCTTAATTTAAAATTGGAAATCATATTTAAATTTAGCAAATATTGAATTAAATTAAAAATATATATCAGAATTAAGCTTAAATTCAATTTTAATTTGGAAAATATATTTGAATTTAGTTATCAAAAAAATATTCACAAATCGTTAGTACTGTAACAAATTAGCACATTTAAGATTACGAAAATTTTCACCTACACATACAGGGTGGGCACGCTGAGGCTTACCAAAAAGTATGCAATGCTATTCTTTATGAGCTTGTTTGTGGTGTTGCATACTTTTTGGTAAGCCGCAGCGTGTCCACCCTGTATGTGTAGCCGAGAAAGATATAACAAATTTAAAATTAAGCAAATATTAAAAGCAAATAGAAAGTTTTTTGCAAGTAAAATATCGTTTTATTAGCCGGGCGGGTACTTTTCATCAATATGAGCTTTTCAGTAAATTGAAAACTACTCCTGTATGTACATTTTAAATTTGAAGACCATTTACAAAAGCAAAGGGGATGAAACGCCCCCAGTCTAGTTGAAAAGTTTAGCATGCAAGGAACTATTTATTTACTTTCATGTTTCTTTTTCAATTACAAAATTGTTTAAAATTATACTTTAGGCTATGTACCTAAATAAATACTGGTTTAAAGTGTATAAAGCCGATTAAACTTGAATAATACGATATTGAAATAAGTTAAATTCAATTGTTTTCCATTTCATTACTTCAAGTATAGTTGACTTTAACTTAAATAACTTTGATATTTATTGAAACTTTCAGGAAATCGTCAGAAAACCTGTTTAGCTGTAATTATAGAGTACCTGACCTGTAAACATTTTTTTCGAAATTAAAAGAGTATAAATTACAGTTAGTTTTTAAATCCTTCAAAATAGTTAAACAAATAAAAATTCAATTAACATTAGTGACAGTTTTTATAATGTATTTTTTTCTATTTAAAAAAATAAGGACGACATTTTTTAACCGAAACAAGTTAATTTTAGTGAATAAAGCATTACAAAATTTGCAAATCCACCCGCAGGAATCCACCATTTTTTCAATGAAAGTTATGGAATTCTATCCCGCACTCTCTAAATCAATGAAATTTTACTGATTAAAAGCTAAGTTTTGCTTATTTGCCAGCGTATATATGCTGAATTAAATTAGCGGTATACTTATCGCTGGTTTAGATTAAGCGAGGGCCATTCTAATAGTGGTTTCATATACGTAGGTTCGATTGATATTTTTTTCACACATCCAAGAGCATTTTGCGTAATAGAATTACATCAATTTCACCCGAAAAATCACAAAGAGCATCACTATCCTCCCCTGAGGGTAGGTCCCACGAAGCTGATGTTCAGATTTATGATCTGATATCATACGATAGAAGGATGAAGTTTTGATATAGAGACCTTTTTAGAATATCTGGAAAATCTCGTTTTTTGCTATTATTTATGAAATAAATGGTTAAAAACGCGATTCTGAGGGGCTTCGAACCTTCTTCAACTAAAAATTGAACGCGATGGTCATATCTTGAGGTGAGATTCTATTTCATCTCACTCAGTTCAAATGATAAAATCCCTGAGTTTTGAAAGATCAATCCATGGCTGCTGACATATAACATATAGTGTAGTTAATCCTTACAGAAGCTTTGCATGTGAAAAATTGAAGATAATTTTTGGATCCATGAGGTAAAATCCCCAATCTTCGCCAGAGCAAGCGATTTGGCTATCATCAGAAATCTGCTAAACAGGAAAAAATTATTATCATGAAACAATAAATATTTTTAGAGGTTCCTATATTGCGAGATCAATATTGAACTGCTATCATAGTTAAATCTTTACTTACATTAAAATATATATTGGAAGTAATAGTGCAAAAAAATCTTGTAATCACCAGTCTGCCATTTGAGCTCATTGAGTGGTTGCCAGCCCAGTCTTATCCGGTTAGTTGATAGTCACATACACGGAGAGAGTTTTAACATCAATATTTGGTTTATTCTATATCTATAATTAAAATAAAATGTAAGAATTTAGGGATAATTGAGGTGCTGTTATAA
>JAAAKG020118365.1:0-15169 GCA_010014905.2 Druon quercuslanigerum
CCTATAGTTAAACATAAAATATGTTAATCCTGAACATCTAGATGTTACATTTGAACATCCATTTTTCTCTGTGTAGCAAAGATTTCGCAGACAGCATTTTTGTTATCTAAAAGGAATGAAGGATGAAAGTTTATTTAAGTTTACACAAAATAAAACGAAAGAATCAAGTTAACTACTGCCTCTTACAATTATTAGTATGTGGAGACCGATTTTTTATCACTTAAGATTGGATAATTTTGAAATATCTATCTAGGAATTCTGAGCTAAACAATTATACTCCCGTTTCAAATTTTATGCTTCATATCTTAGTCATATTTTTGGTATAAAATTATTCTAACAAATGAAAAAATAATTTACGACAAAATAGTTTAATTTATAACCGCAGAAATCACTAAAAAACATACATTACCAACGAAGATGAATTTTCAACGAAAAAGATCATTTTCGAAGAAAAAAAATTTCAATTTTCAACTTTAGAATAGAATTTTAAGCCAAAACAATACGTATGAAATCACACATGGACTAGTTAAATTTTCAGATAAAAAAATGGATTTTTACCAAAATAGTTTGATTTTCAACCAAAGTGAAGTGACAATCCTTTTCAGTTTGATACTTCTCGTATTATACATTTTTTGTTATTGAGGATTCCTCTTTTTTATTAAAAATTTATTCTTGTTTTCAACTTCATCTATTCTTGTTCATAATTAATTTTTTTATTGATAATTCAATTATTTTGTTGAAAATTTGATTGTTTATGGGTTGAAAAAAATGTTAACTGAGAATTTAATTGCATGATTTTTGGTTGCAAATTTATATTTTATAGTTGAAAATTAATTTTTTATTTCGTTGAAAAATGAACTATTTGGTTGAAAATTCAAGTGTTTGCTTGATGAAAATTAATTTTTTAAACTGAAAATTTGACTGTATCATCTTGTGTTGAATTTTTTTTACTTAACACTTGAACAATTTTGTTGAAAATTTGTTTTTTTTTTGCTTGAAAATTGACCTTTCTCAGTTAGAAACTTAGATTTTTTGGTAGAAAATTATTCTTATTGTTTAAAAATTCATCTTTTTTAATTAAGAATTATGTTTTTTCCGTTGAAAATGCTTTTTTTGAAAACTTTATGTAATTTATCCACGGCGCTCAGAAAAAAGTGTTAACTCAGAATTAATAACATGAACGAATTGTAAATGCTAAAAAATAGTGTCCACATACTAGTTGTAACTGGCACTAAAAAAAGGCGGCGTCAAAAGTACAGGGTCGCGCACTTTAAGCGTTCGCAACTCGTTCAAAAAAAAAATCGCAGAAATTTCCAGCCAAGATACACGTGAAAGCTTAAAGTCTTTCATATTGGGCGATATGCATAATGTTGCTCTAAAAATTTTTTACGATAGCGCTTATGTCAAACGTGCCGAAACAGAAGATTTAAGAGGCTCTTTTTTAAGCCTTGACTTGCGAGGCTTCCCTGAATGTTGGAAAGAAATGATGATAACGTGACTAAAGTACACTTTAAAAAAATGAAATTAGATCAATATTTTCTGAAATGATCCTTTACGAATATGTCGGAATTTAATGAGAGTAGCCATCTTATAAAAAGATTAGAAAAAAATCCATTTCACAACAATAGGCACCTTAGAAAGAAGAGGACACCAGCTCACCCACAGGTTAATAGCAAGGAGGGAAAAAGGCAAGGACGTCGGTATCCCCTTCCTTCTGCGGTACCTATTGTTGGATAGCTACTTGCATTAAATTCCGAAATATTCATAGAGTATTATTTCGCAAAATATTGATCTAATTTTTTTTAAGTGTACATTAATTACATTCCAAAACTGTAAAATTTGAGTGAATAAATAACTTCCTATCCTTATTTCTTTCCAAGATGATGTGTTTGTGGAAAACGATCTGTCATTATAGTAAACAATTTTATATTTCGAAATTTGGAAATCTGCATTGCATTCTAGACACCCTAAGGACCATCTGCGAATTTTTTCCGATTTTTTCAGAGGTCCAGCACGTTTTGGAAAGCATTGAAAGTTGAGGTTTGAAAAAAGCTTTAAAGGTTTTGTTTTTCAGCACGTTTTACATCAGCGATATCGCGAAAAAGTTTTAGAACAACAATATATTTATCGCACGTGTATGTGGCTAGAATTTCCTGCGATTTTTTTAATGAGTTGCGATCGCTGAAATGTACGGTGGTGTACTTCTGACGCCGACTTTTTAATGTGATTTATTCTAAAGCTGGATCTAAAGTGTTATTTATTGTAAATTCAAATACACTTTTTTCCTTTATCCTTTTCAGATAACAAAGATGAGATCTGAAAAATCTACGATATCCATATTTATGATATTGGCACTTATTTATCTTTCAATGGCCTGCGAGAGGCACGACAGCCCATGTGCCCATGTAGTGGAGATAATGGTTCTCAAGGCAGTTTTTGTGGAGGCATAATTTGTCTGAAGAATGTCTCTTCTTGGGAACAAGGACGTTGTTACTATTATGCTGGAAAGTAAGTTCTAAATATTCAATACTAAGACATAACAAGAAGATGATTAGTTACGATTTTTTATGATTATTACGGGATATTTTATAATGACAAGAAAATTTAAAAAAATCATTCAAATATTATATTCTTAGTTATGCAAACACGATGCAACTAATAGTTTTCTAAAAATTAATTTGTTTACTAGATATTTTTGTAACTAAAACTTTGTGTACGTATTTTTGTAAAATTCGAGTACTCAAAAAGTACTTGATCAATCTTTTCAATACTTAAAATAAAAAATTCTTATTTAAATTGTTTATTTATAACTTTTTTATACACAAATTCGATTTTCGATGCGTTTACCGCCTTCAAATTAAATTTTTTTACCGATGTAAGTTCTATATGTTGTCTAGATCATGAAACTTAAATAAAAATTCTAAGCACTCAGTTAAAAGGGATGTAGTAACGATCTAAGCAAAATAAAAAACGCATCATGTGATACATAAACGATACCTGACATTAAAATGAGGCAAGTAGCACATCCGAGGTCTACCATATATGGGAATGTCGCCCAAGTTAGGATCACGTTTTCATTAACACGGATAAAAGTGCTTATTAAGTCAAGAAAATTTGAGACAGAAACACATTACTCTAATAAGTGTAATTTGTATACAATCAAACAGATGACTGTTACATTTTTGGATTATGCTGTTGGAAATCAAACTGATACATTAAGAATTAGCGTGATGTTAAAGTATAGACACATAAATATTTATGCATTGTTTTCCAACAAAAAATTAAAAGCATATTTGTTTTCTTCTTTCTGCGCATGTTCAACTATAAACCTCCATATATACGTATACGTGACCATGTCTGTTGCAGTGGGGTGGCATATAAAAAAGTTTATTCTTGTGGGTATGTTTGCGCATGAATAATAGGGTTTCTATTAGAACCAATTTATGGTTCCACTCAAGCATTATCTTTGACGGAAGCTACAACAAAAAGGAAGCCTCGTAGATGGCGCCAAGTTCCATGTGATTTCCCTATCTTAAATTAGAACTTCAACAAAAAGAAAAATTCAGTTTTTATTGTCTGAGAGTTCAATATTGCAAAAAAGAAAAAAATATAATTAGTATTATCACCACAGCAAAATAAAAATAATTTCATTACTTCAGTTTGCGCATGATCTCTCTAACCCCGTCCTTTTAACCATTTTCATGCTCCATTAGAACTTTTTGCCCATAGACATAAGTTAAAACGAAGAAAAATGTCTCAAATAGCAAGAAATAGCAAGATAAGTTCTGGATGGAAAATTTAGATAAAACAGCAAAAACTTTAGATCACACAGCTATATTTTCGTAGAAGAGAAAATTCAGTTAAGTGTCGAGCTGGAACAGCTAAATAATTTTTTTCAGTCTTTCAGCTTAAATTTAAAGATTCATAAAATTGTGATTACCAGCCTCCTCCCTTTTTTCGTAAGATTTTATATTTTTTATTGAATATATAAAAGGTGTATGAAATATTCTCATTATGAAGGATACTGCAAGGGATTTCAAAAGGCTTGATAGATTTTCAGTTATTTGAAAATATTTTAACAGATTTCAAGAGATGTTAAGGAATTTCAACAGAATACAAACATTTTAAAGACATATAAAATTTTGATGGAATTTCTTAAGATTTCCAAAGCTTTTTAGAGATTTCATGATATTTCGAGAACTACTAATTAACTAACTAATTAATGAAAGCGTGATTACAGGAAGTTTTATGAACTGTATATAAAAAGTAAACGAACAGGCCTACGTACTTTTATTAAAATCTTCTGTAAACTTATACATTTAACCATAAATAAGTATTAATTTCAAAATGTTGTTTCACACGCCTATGAGTACGTATAAGTATGTATAATTATGCCTAAACGAAAATTAGGCCATTTCCAATGGTTGAATTCTATCAACCAAATATTTCTCTCGAATGTATTAAGCTGAATATTTAATTTTTAAAATGATGAAATAAGCATAAACCTATTCATGTAGAATTTATGATTTACCTACTAAAAAATCTTTTGCTCTATATAATATTATGTAACCCATAGACAAGAGTGTATTTTCGATAAGCTTATTTTTTAATTATTTTTGATCACTTTTTAGAATTCTTATCAAGTTTGAATAGGGGTTTTCTAGTAGAATAAAGAATAGAGATGTGATACTTCGTTTTTATCATTATGATGTTTTTTTTCCTTCCCTTTTTCCGCAATCCCAACCCCTGATGACCGCTTAACGAGGGTACATTGCCGCGATCGATTGCGTTTTCCTGCAGTCTATCCGGATATCATATTATTAGTTACTATCGGGTAATCTGGGTCACGTGTATTACACGCTGCATGTGTGCTCAGCGATTGCAAATCCACCGTGCTGTAAGTTGTCATGCTTGAGGCAAGTGCAAGGTCGTCCATTGTAAGGCTATATTATTTGCATAAATTTTCCGGTTCGCACAGAAAAATTGAACAACAGCCATTTGAAAATTTTGATTAACCAAACTGACCTCTATAGAAAATATATATACCAAGTTCTCCTCATATCTGCCCTACTCTTGTTATAAACGCAACATTTAAATAAATGAGATGGAACTTTTATTTTAATGGATTGAATCAACCAAGTTCATTCGTCACTTCGTAGGATTATTTAGCGAATTTTTTAGTTTAAGATAATTTTTATGCGTCCACTTCTCCGAAGACCATTCTAAAAATAAAAATTTTCAATTTCATTGAGTCTTTTCAGGGAAAATTGATAGATTTTTCCTTAATGCCTTTCGAGTGAAAATGTTCCAAACAATATTTAGTATTTTAATGAAAAATAAAAAACGTATGTTTGACATAAGCAGAGAAAAAAGCCCTTTAAAAATGTTTACATATGCTTACAAAAGGAAGCTGCTAATACTCTTAATAGTTGGTGTAAGTTTTTTTACGGGACTTACTTTTCTACCTAGAGTTAAAAGTACATGCAGACGTGAAATTGATTTCTATCGCCCCGCTATACAGACATCGGAAGTCGAATTTTAGATGGGCATTTATAAAACAAAAGAAAAATAATAATTAAAAAAAAAAGCTATACTAGAGGGTACGGCCAAGAAACTAAATAATAATACATACTCGTTATGTGCCTCGCGTTTTATCAAAGTATATCCCAAAGCGTAAAAAATTCCATTTTATGTTGACTTCTATTATAACAAATATGAATGTTTTAATAATTCCTGTGTCTCGGTCCGAGACTTCTCTATTCGGTAAAATATGTTGCTGTTGAAAATTTTATTGTAACTTCTTTCTTTTTTCCATCAATTTATATTTGTTACTTCGAATATTATTTTATATAAGATTAAAACAAAGATTAAGTGTCTTATTAAAAAATGGCCCAAACAAAATTTCTAGATCTATTCGGGTGAAAAATTTTGTCATTAAATATTTTATTATATCTCGTATCATTTTTCCAAATATTTTAATTTAGACTTTAAAAAAATAGCATTATAGAAAATTTGTAGGCCTTCTTGACGTGAATACTAATTATTATTACAAACACAAAGTAACATAAACAGTTTTGCTTGAAGAAATTTTATCTTATCTTCTACAGTTCAGCTGAAAAATTAAGTTTGTTATTTTTCATAACATTTCTCACGATTAAAACAAAAAATATGCTTCCTATAAAAAAAACTTTAAAGCTACTATTTTGATCTTTTTTAGATAACTTTCACTCGAAAATAAAATTCATCTTTTTTTAATAACATCAATTGGTTAATTTAACTTTATTTGTGTGACCTATGGACTTTTAATTAATGTTTTTTATTCTTTTGATGACTTTTATTCCCATCTATTTCTGCTGAGGCATCGTTATTGCACTGTTTGTTTTCACTTAATTTCAAGTACTCTAATTTCTCAATTCGATCTTCGCTTGGGAAGGACTGTGCAAATTATAATTATAATAATAGTTCTAACTATTTCTCAACTTTTCAAGACTCTGTAGTAAGTCTATGTAACTTATTAATTCGTTTAACAATGTAGTTGCCCAATCTTTCTTCACATGTTTCCTAATACGGTGAAACCCTTCAATAGCACTCCCCACTATGGCCCTTCCGCGGATAGGAGTACAAGGTCGTGCCCAGGGTGTGCGGCGGTCACTCGAGCGTGAACAAGCAACAGCGTTTACATCTGGTCCGTTTTTTAACAGGTGTCTTCCTATCCAAAGTCAGCCCCAAAACAGGCGCAATAGAAGGATGTCACTGTAATTAAATGGTCCCATATTCATATTTTTGGGAAGGGAGTAAAACACTAAGAAGGATCAAGGGGAGGGGGCGCCAACTCAAATTTTAACTCTACTCTTAAAAATCTTATCATAGATACTCTACTGTCTAAAACCTTTTCATAAATAGGGAAAAGTTACCAGTAAAATGAAATGAGACAAATGACAGATTTCTTGAAATCAACACAAGATTGCGATACTTCTGTTACCAGAAATATTAACCAGAATAATTTTAATCAGAAAAAATCAACCAGAGTTCATTAAATAGAATTTTCTAGTAATATTAACCAGAATTTCGGATTCAAATAACTAGAAATTTGTTAACCAGACGCGTCTAGTAACTTTAAATAGAACTTTTTTTTGAGTATGTGATTTAATAACTTCTAATGATTTCAAAGAGTAGGTTATTTTTTTATAGATAGCTCGAAGAAGTGAAGTTGCGTGGTAGACATGTACGAAGCAATCAGTAATGGCTGATGCACATAAGCTGCATAAACGTCAACAAAAACCAAGGTGACTAGTAATGGGGGCAGCAGGATGGGAATTTCCCGATGTTGGTGGTTGATAGAATCGAGGTCCGACTGTATTAAAAAAATTTGATCATGCGACATTCCCATAAGACGAGCACCAATTAGACTACAGAAAACTGAGTAAAAGCGAAATCTGCTTTACTTATGAGTTTCCGCTGCTAATAAGTTAAGCTTCAATGCGTTTTGAATATTCTTTAAAAAATTGGTTGCAGAAAAACAGCGAATATTCATCAAGAAGAGTGTTGGTGACATCAGATAAGAAGTGAAACGATAACAAGTCGAAATTTCTTAAAGCGATACAGAAATTATTTCATATTTGTAAATTTCCCGTTAATGAGTTGTAACTTTACCTAACCTTTTTATTGCTTTTACATCGAGAATGAGAAATTTGTAAAAATATGTCGCTCTTTCAATTTATATCCGTAAATTCTTTATCTAAGGTAAATAATATTTGCAATTTTACAACTTTTTGTAAATATTTATTCCTTGAACTTGGTTAATATTTATTTTCTGTTAGACCTTATTTAACGCTCATTTTACATTTTATAATGTATTTTGCATAACTAAAATGCTGTAAATGTAAAAAATATGTTTAAGCAGTACGCGACGAATTACATGCCTTTTTTATTTCGAAAAGGAGCCCGTCTTAGGATACCGGGTTGCCCAAGACGGAACAAATACTTTTTTTCAACATGTAGGTTCATTTCCCTTTTACACATTTTTTGAATTCTTAAGCGTATGAACTTTGTAAAACAATCATAAAACTGTAATTTTAAGAATCGTTTTTGGTTCTGAAGTTGCTTAAAATATTGTTGGGTTTTCTAACAGTATGTGCATTTAAAGAGTCAGGTGCACCCTTCCTGAATCTTCGCGAGATAGGGGGTTGAGGGTATTCGCACAAAGCTACGTATGAAATTTTATGTGTGAAAATATGTTAAATTACAATATAACAATCCACGAGTGGGACGAATGGAAGGGAAACTCTAATTTTACCCTTACTCTTCATGACCTTTACATAGATACCAATATTGCTGGAGGTTTCTACCAGTAGGAAAATATGTGGGTGGGGTGGGGTTCCACGTGAGTGGTGTTTTGCAACTCAAATTTCATAGAATTTTATAGGTTCATCGGAAATACATATGTATGCAAAGTTTTGGGTTGATTGAATACGTGGATGAGATGAGATGAAATAGAATAAATATTATTCATAAATCTAAATATATAATAGGAAATCAGGTAGGACGAAATATAGCAGAATATCACGATAATTAAAAACTTTGAAATAAAGATTTTAAACATTATTACGGGATAGTAAACAGTTCAATTCTATTATACAGAATTTTTAACGTTTCCGGAAAGTTTAAAAATGAAATTTATTTTCGTAAAAAATATTGATGGCACAATAAAACAAATTCAAATTTATTGTTTTGTAAAAATTTGTCATTTTCAAAATTCTGCTACATTATTTGTGACATTTAAGCAGAATGTCAAACTATAAACGTTATCGTTAATCGCGCCCAATCTTTCTCGTATTTAAAGATTCTCGACTAATCAGGCCTTGCCAGACGTATTTTTTCTCGGTTCATATTTTCTGTAACGAAATATCACGTCGTCCAAAATTCAGGATGAATAGTCTAATATTTCCAATAATTCTTTGCTAGTTGTCCAGAGTTTTCGGGACGACTAGTCTGTTCCCTTTTTCAACTTCCCCCATTTTTCGCGATGACTAGACACAATATTTTTGTAATGAAAGGTAATTACTACGTTATATATTTGCCGAAGCGGTAAGATACGCTTTTAGACATTTTCGAGAGAAGTGGCTTTGAAATTATAAGCCATTCATATGGATGGTAAGAAAAAATCTTTTAACAGTCCTCGTATGACACTCGTAATCCAACAGTAACTTTCTCAAGTCAAGAACGTACCAGTGGGCTACGAGTTCCGTTTAATAATTTTCATTAAACTGCCGTACAAACTAAAAAGATACATAAGTCTAAACTCAATCGAACTGAGAAAATCGAAAAAAATGTTCGCCCAAAGAACTCCAATATCAAATAAAATTTTGAATAATCGAGATATATTCTTTAGGTAGAAATATTGTGCTTTATAATATTTTGCAATAAAAAAGTGACTTTTCAAAACAATTTCTATCAGGAGATGTACTTGCGATTTTGTACTAGACGCGTAAAGTCAAAAATACAAGGCAAAAATCACACAAAGTGACTTCCGGGAGAGTCCTTTGGCGAAGAGGTCAAGCAAAGTCCTACTCCCCTGTGTCACCCCTGAACAAGAGAACTGCATGGCACGACTGCATGCTCTGTGGTGCGAGAAATACCCAGAGCCATCGCACTTTTCGTATCAACGTCTGGGAAACCATGCCGAAGTACACCAAAAAAGGAGCTAAGTAAGGAAAACACCGTCTCTACCAGAGTCAGAACAAGCGGGCAGCAGAGAAAGAAAGGTGACAAGACCAATCGTGGGCAGGCATCCGATAAAGGACGAGTGATGCTTTATGACCCGCAGAAACAGCAAGATCCAGGTTTCTCCCAAGCCTAAAGATCCCCAAGTACCACTGCAGTTGTCTGTAGTGGAAGGGGAGGTGATACCCCTATTTGGCGCGTCCCCAGGTGGCGGATAGGCGAATGCTCGCTGAAAACAGAGGGTAAGGCGGAAATAAAATACGCCTCGCAGGCCAAACACACTTAGAACCTCAAGTCAAGGCGTGAGGAACCGTGCCGAGGACTGAGTGGCACCAGGGAGAGGTGTCTCGAACGGTGTCTCTACGATACCAGGTCGCCTCCTAGAGTATGTAGACATTACCCCCGCATGCGGGGCTCTGCAAGGGTGTACTTCCCTAGCTACTCGTGGGAACATTAGAGAGTCTAACAAAAAACCAAGAGAGGAGCGTGTGTGAGGAGTTGGGAGGTCCTTTGAAAGTTACGGAGGAGGTAGACAGGAGAGAACTGTCGGCTAATAAGCTAGACACTGGTGAAATAGATGTCATACTCTCAGAGACATACTTTCTCTTCGACGAGTTGCAAGGCACCATGCCAGCAATAGTAGAATTCAGCAGTGATAAAAAAACATGCTGCTCCCAATAAGGCAGGGACTGAAGAAGGCGGAGAGGATCTTGCACCAACTTCGAGATAACTCTATGACGACCGAAGGGCTTCATAGGTATCTTATCGACAACGTTGACAGAATTGCAAGAAGAAGGGCAATGGCCCGAAAACAGAAGGTAACGGGAACACCAGCCAAAGCGGGACTTAGACGAAAGAGAAAGTGGAAACTCCCACTCTTCATCCTGGGAAGCGAGAGAGGGAGGCCCATTCTGAGTCCCGTCGAGGCAAGTTCCTCAAGGCCAATGACGAAGAAGCTGAGGACCAGCGCTGGAAAAGCGACAGCCACAATTCTCTCAAAAAGGATGAGGGAGGGGTTCCTACACCTGCACCAAAGGCCAGTGAAATGAAAACAAAACAAAGCTGTCCGCTCCTAACAAGGAGGCAGTTGGGGATACGGGAAGTGTACGCGAACTCGTCCCCAAGGATGAGGAGAAAGTGGAAGCTGCCGTGCGTAGACACTTTGGCGCTGCTACGTGCGGCGAAATTAAAGTTAGCCTTACTAAGAGGGCCTTCAGAGATCATCTGAGGGCCTTCGTAGAAATGAGGGAAGAGTTTGCCGCAAGGCTGGCGCGGACAGGGCACCTAAAGATAGGATGGGTGTCCTATCGTGCATGCAGAAAGACGGAGGTTCAAAGGTGCTACCGCTGCCTAGGCTTCGGTCATATGGCAGCAAGTTGCGAGGGCCCAGAACGTTAGCGGGCCTGTTGGAGATGTGGCATAGAAGGACATAGGGTTGCAACGTGCAAAAACACACCGCAGTGCTACCTCTGCACCGCAAAGGAAGTAAAGCCCCGGACAGAACATCAGCCGGGGATGATGCGGTGCTTGGCGTATAGGGAGGCAGCCTCTTTGGAGAAGCCTCCCGAACGCACAAGCTAATAACGTAGCTGGGCAGGTCCCATAACAAGCCCAGACCTGCAGAAGGAGCCCAAGCTGGGACACCGCTAAAGAACGACACCCCCTTGAAGCAATGCGAAAGCAGTTCCGGTGGTGAATGATGCCAAGGTAGCATCATTATAGTGATCAAATTAAGATCTTTCTCTATATTTTTATATACTAAGATCGCTTTATGATGCTATCAATATCACCACACTACCGAGAAGTGCGGAGCCTTCTCCGTATGTTATAAGAACAGTTTTCATCAGCCCTCGTAAAAAAGCCTAAAGATCTTACTGAAATCGATGCAGAGCTTCGTGGACCATTTTCCGAAGAATCTGACCTCTGGACTATCAATTGCTGTGCGTATAATGCATCGAGAGCTTTGGCCGATGCGAACCGTAAAACAAAACCAACGGTTGATCATAAAACGAAAAGACGAATGCATTAACTCGCCATAAAGATAGGCTGGGCAAGACAGTACGCGTCCCACATTCAGTGTATGATTGATTATATAACATCTGGAAGGAATTTTACCGCCAATGTACGAAAGTTCGTGCGCGAACTCCGGATCCGTTAGCACACACTTAACAAGTCAAAGCTGCTAACAATCAGGCAGCATATTGTTGAGAGAACACGGATACTACCTAACGCTAAGAGAAGTCTAGAGCGGAGATAGAGGTGGGGCAGAGAAAGTCAACGATGACTTCGAGAACATAAATAGCTTCAAGGAGCTGTGTGATGCCCTCATAACAACACCTGAGGAAGAATGCCCAACCATCACTACCGAGGAGGTAAAAAAAGCATTGAGAGGTATCAAGAACTATTCCGCTCCAGGACCAGATGGTATCAAGACCATCTGGTGGAAGAAGTTTTCTTCAACCCACCCCCATCTGTCCTGTATTTTCACCTCATATTTAAAGTCGGAAGAGCCAGTTCCGGAGTGGTTGGTGGAAAGGCGCACAGCACTCTTACTGAAAATGGGCAACTTAGCTGACCCAAAGAATTACAGGCCAATTACTTGTCTGAACACACTGTATAAGATATTAACAGATATCCTAAATGATAGGACTGTTTAGGCAATCGGACCTGTGTGGCAAGAAACGTATAAACAACGTGGCCCCAAGAAAGGCGTAGTAGGATGTCGGGAGAACCTGCTTATCGATAGATGTTTCTGCAAAGATGCAGCATCTTACCAGTGTGACCTATCGATGGCCTGGATTGATTACCGGAAAGCTTTCGATTTGGCCTCTCATAAACTTATCATCTGTCTTTTGAAAAGCCTAAAGGCCCATCCGCAATCGTGAGGTGCATAGAGAGATTGATGCCACTTTGGAAAACCTGATTTACTATCTCATCTGGAAAAAATCGTGTGTCGATAGAATCGCTATACAACAACTTTTCGCTGCAGAGACTTATACGTACCCGGGCGTGCCACAGAGCCGCATTCAGGATGTGACATCTATAAAGGATTCCCTCCGAAGCAGATATAAACGGCTCGTCCGGCAGATTTGGTCTTCCAAACTGTCGGCGAGGAACTAAGTATCTGCAACGAAAATGTTTGCCGTCCCGGTAGTACCCTATTCATTTGGAATGTATCCATAAACGAAGAATGAGCTCAGATCCCTTGATATTGGGACAGGAAAGGTTATGCACATAAACAAAAGCATACATCTTAAACCTTATGTTCCGCGATTCTATATCTCACGCCGTCAAGGTGGTCGCGGAATATCGAATATTGAATGTCTTTATTAATAATCATTAATTCTTATTAACACAGTCAAACGCAGCTTTCTTAGTATCCAACGATACTAAAAATTTATTTTTTAATAAAAATGTCAATTATGTATCTTTTTATATTGGACGGTAGTCATATGAATTTTTGTTGAAACTGGCTACATAACGCATCCTGCTGCTTGGTCAAATAAATGCCCTGGTAATAATCTTTCATAAAAAAATAAGGAACTACGTTTGGTCCTCCCCTAGTAAAATTATGAGATACAGAACAAGTTCCGTGTATAGAGCAGATACAGCAAGTTAATTAACAATAAAAACTCAATAATTCTTCGAGCAGGAATATATTTTTCTATACTATTTTTATATTGGTTTTTTCAAGCCAATCAATTATATTAAATGTGTGATATTCTAACTGGCCAATTTGGAAAAGAATACACTCATATTCAGTTCACATAAAAACATGCACGTTATTTTCCAATGCAATGCATGGCTTAGAGGCAGGAATTAATTGCTTAAAAAATAAAACAGCTAATTGTGAAGGCCAGATCAGATATACATACGTGAATATATGATCTCAAAGCTCTAGGACACACTGCATGCTTATAAGCGCAGCAATAGAAATAAGCAAGAAACAAAGCCGATGGTACTGTGTCATTGGAAAGAGGAGACAACTAATAACAATCATACCAACTCGAGATTAATTACTACCCAGCCAATTAAGAACTGCGTTTCAAATGTTCGTGCATAATGCTTAGATGTGTATACATACAGTCATCAGACAATGCCCAAATGTATATATAGAATCAAAAGTTTCAGTGTGTTTGATAATGAACCTGTCATGTGGAAATTATGATTTCACATGACCTACGTGTCAAGTTGAATTGACTTTTTTAATTTGCCACTAATTTTAGGTACGTCTGATATCATAATAAAGTAAATTATAAATCAAAATTAAATAATAAAAACTGATAGTAAAACTTTTTATTTGCAGAATAAACTAACCATCCAATTCGTCTAGGAAGTGTTCAGATAATCTTATATAATAATAATTCCAAAATTCAAACCATTATAATTGAACAATTTTGATATTAGGATCATGTTAATTTATAAATGTAAACAATTAAAACATTATTTTTCTACCTTATACAATTCTAAATTAAAATTTTTTTCGTGCAGTTTGAAATTGGATTCATTCAAACTGATAACACCGTTTTTACATTTTCATGATGGTGAGAAGATATTAGTTCTATGTAAAAAATGACTATCGCGGTTTTCTTTAAATCTCCATCTTTCAAGACCTCCTATATCCGAAAACCCCGGTTTTACGATAGTGTCTGTCTGTCGCCGTTGTCGTCGTTGTTGTTATCGACTGCATACCGGATGAGTTTCAAAAGACTAATCGGATTGGATTGTAATTTGGCATGCGCTTTTAGAGAACAAAAAGTATCCATTTCGTTAGCCATCTATTTTTGACGAAAATGAAAAATTTAAAGCATTTTCAAAATTTGTGGGACCACTTTTTTCATATTTGTAAATTGCATTTACGGCTGTTTATAGTAGAGAAGAATATGAGTAATTTATCCAAATGAATTTTTTATTAACACAAAAATTAACAGAGTGATAATATTTTCAACGACAAAAAAACAAACAAAAATGAATATTTTAAGTCGAACAGCGCACGATGTTAAAACAAGTTAAGAAAAAAAAACATAACTTTTTGAAGGCTCTTAAAGATAATCATAACAATGTTTAGAATTTTCTGGAAGAATCAAAAATACTAATTTTTATTGGACTTAAAATAAGGAAGGATCAATCATTCGATGTTGCGGTCAAACCAAACAAGGTAAGAACAAAGATGAATAAAAAAGAAAAGTACACCTAAAAAAGATCTAAAAAATGGTTTGAAGTCATTTTTCAATAGCGAAAGTAGCTATTGTTTTATTCGTTAAAAACTACGTTGAAAATAAAGAAATAAAAATTGTTGACAAACGAAACAAGCTAAGAAAAAAATGAGTCCAAAGCCTTTAATCAAAAAAGGACTACAAATTTTTTTAAATTGAGTGGCCGGATGCAATAAGGGGACACGCGCGGATTTCGCCGGATAAGTATTGTCCAGCGATCGATATTTTGA
>JAAAKG020118376.1:0-15168 GCA_010014905.2 Druon quercuslanigerum
TGGTTGTGCCTGTCGGTTTCGTCGGTCAGATCGGTCGTGTTGGTGGTATTGATAATACGGGCGACGCGGGAAAAGGCCCACGGGAAACCTGACGGTGTTCGGGTGCCCGCGACGGGTGGTCGTGCCTGTCGGTTTCGTCGGTCAGATCGGTCGTGTTGGTGGTCTTGATAATACGGGCGACGCGGGAAAAGGCTTACGGGAAGCCTGACGGTGTTCGGGTGCCCGCGATGGGTTGTTCTGCCAGTTGGTTACGTCGGTCAGGTGGGTCGTGTTTGCAAAGGACGGCTTCGTGGAAAACTTTTGCTTCGAAATGAGCAATTTTCAATTAGACATAGAGTAGATCAATTTTCAATAAAAAAACGTTGCATTTTGGAACAAAAAGATTTACTTTTCTAACCAAAAACAGTATTATAAACATAATTGAATAAGTTTGATCTAAGATGTTACATTTTTTTAAGAAAGAAAAAAATATATTTTGTTTTAATTTTTACAAATTATTTCAATTTAACACCTAGCTCTAAAGATTTTAACCAAAAAGTTGAAATTTTAATCAAAAATACTAATTTTCTATAAAAAGACGAACTTTTCACAAAATTTAATAATGGTCAACCAAAATGTTGAATTTTGTACTAAAGCACATTAAATAAAATTCCAATGCTTTAACCAAACTGTTAAATTTGAACTAAAAAACATTAATTTTTAAACAAAAAGTATAATTTACTACAAAAAAGACGAATTTTTAAGAAAATTCAAGAATTCTCATCTCAATTTTTAAACAAAAAGATTAATCTAATACAAAAAAACGAATTTTTAACCCGAAGGTTGAATTTTTAGCTGAAAGACCAATTTTGAACAAAAAGATTAATTAACAATGAAATCAGATAAATATTGAATCAAATTCAAGAATCATTAACTTAAAAGTTGAATTTTTAACTGGAAAAGAAGTATTTTTAACAAAAAGATTAATTTACTACAAAAAAGAAAAAGTTCTAATAAAATCCACAATTCTCAACTAAAAAGTTAAATTTTTAACTAAAAACCTAAATTTTTTAGCAAAAAGATTAATTTTCTACCGAAAAAACGGTGTTTAAAAAAAAACTCAAATAATTATCATATAAAAAGTTGAATTTTTAAGTATAACTACAAGTTTTGAAGCAAAAAATTATATTACTACCTAAACAGACGAGTTTTAAATCAAATTGAAGAACGAAACATTTTTCTGTTCATTTTTAAAAGAAAACTTTAAAACCTGATTGTAAAATTTTAAACCAAAAAGATGAATTTTCAAACAAAAATAGTAGTTTTCTACTGAAAAAACGAATTTTTAACAACATTTAAGAAAACTCAAATCAAAATGTTTATCTTTCAATAAAGAAAAACCCTTTTTTGAACAAAAACATTAATTTAATACCAAAAAGGACGAAGTTTCAATAAAATTTAACGTTTTTTTTCCCAAAATTGTTAAATTTTTCTGTTCTGCTATTAGTATTAAAACTTCTGATCATTGCAAACAATTTTTGTCCATTTCGAAATTTTTGTAACAGTTATTTTTCCATTCCTAGTTTAAAAAACCAAAAAAATTTTAAAATTATATTCAAGTCACTTAACTATAATTAAAAGTAATTCAAATAATGTTGACTAATATTCCAGAAGAACTACAAAAAACTGAACGCGTGATTTACGGACAGCTGTTTATGTATATAACCTTACAAACTTTTGAATCTAAAATATTTCCATTCCAAAAAACTTTTTTAAATTAAAATTACGAAATAAATTTAGGAAATAAAAACGAAATTCCATTATGTCATTTGTAGACTCAAATATTGAAATCTAAATTATATTGGAATGGATTTAAAAAAAGTGGAAAATTATTTTCCATTAAGTTGTTCTGTATGTTATTAAATTATGTTATTAAATTATAAGTCTTCAAGAGGTTAAGTTTCAAAAGTGAAAAATTAAAGTTGCAATATTTAATTTTCTGGAAAAATTATTTATGGCGTAGAATTGTTTTAATAAAAATAAAAGTGGCATAAAAATTCCTGCAGGATGATATTGTCGTTTTGCATCGAGAAAGTAATCCGACAAAGAGAGCAATATTATAGCAATATTACTATCAATTATTTTTCTTCAGGAATTGCACTTACCTCTTGGAAAACTTTGTTAATTTCAAATAACCTCTAACTGACCTTGAAGGTTACACTTTACCTATGACTTGGGTACGTACCTGAACGTAAAATTTTCCGCTATATCGATTGCACATGTAAAAAAGGTGGTTTCTATTTAAAAAAACAAAGTTGACCTTCAAAAAGCTATAAAGGTCAACTTCAAGGTCAAAATGTAGGTCTACATTGAATTCCTCGTTGAAATTTACTTCAGGGATTGCACTAATCTTACGGAAAACTTTGTTCATTTCAAATAACCTCTAACTGGCCTTGAAGATTACACTTTACCTATGATTTGGGTACGTACCTGAACGTAGAATTTTCCGCTCTATCGATTGTAGATGTGAAAAAGGGGGTTTCCATTTAAAAAACAAAGTTGACCGTCAAAAAGCCAACAAGGTCAACTTCAAGGTGAGTATGTAGGTCACTATTGAATTCCTTGTTGAAATTTACTTCAGGGATTACACTGATTCTAACGGAAAACTTTGTTAATTTCAAATAACCTCTAACTGACCTTGAGCGTTACAATTGACCTATGACTTGGGTGCGTACCTGAACGTAGAATTTTCCGCTCTATAGACTGCAGATGTAAAAAAGGGGGGGTTTTCTTTTTAAAAAACAAAATTGACCTTTAAAGAACGATGAAGGTCAACTTCAAGGTCAAAATTATATCAGAAATATAAATATCTGTTTACGAAACTTCGAGACAACAACGTGATGGAAAATAGTTTTTCTTTTTTAGAAAATTCATTCCAACAATTATATTATGGAATTTAGTCTTTTAATTCGGCAGTTAATATTAATCTTTTTTAAATATTATATTACTATAAGTTTAATCAGTTTTTCAGTAATATTTCTAGAAGAGAGCAGGTGTGCAAATAAGTCTTATCTTCTCAGCCTGAAGCAATAACTTAAAAATCCGGAATGTTTATTGAGGTTGCGCAAACTGTAATTTTTAGAATATTTCCTGCTTATTGTTTTAATATTAACTACCATTTCAGAATTTTCCACTGTCGAGTTCTTAAATATTTTAAATATATATCATTAACAACCAAATACTAGAAATTGCATGGACCAGAGACCAATAATTTTTAACAACATCTAGTTGGATTTTTATTCATTTTGAAAATTCTGATTACTTACAAAACCCGAAAATGAAAAAATATTTTACTTCTGGTAAAGACATCCTAAGAGGATTAATTAAAAATTATTTTATTTAAAAGTGCGGCAAATTAAACTTTCGAGTATTCGAGATATTTCCTAATTCAATAATGGAAAACTAATTGATTGATGGAAAAAAATATTTAAAAGTGTACATAATAATTTTAAAAAGTTATAAACATACTAAAGGTGAAAAATAGAAAATTTAAATCAATCGACCAAATGGTGTGATATTTTTAGCTTTGTTGAAACAATAAGAAGGCCATATTTTGAAATCGCTAACGCGACCTACTTTGTTTCCAATCTCAAAAAATTGCCTTATAATTGTTTAAATAAAGTTAAGAAAAATTAAAATGCTCGACAATTTCACAAAATAAAATGAATCAATATGATGTTTATTTTCCCAAATATTCATAGACAATTGCTATTATTTAGAAAAAGTTGTAAAAATTGTTTTCCTTGAAAAAGAAACAAATTAAAAAAGTATGAAATCAAGCTACTCAAGAAAGTGCCCTTTCTAAAAATTTTAAAGTAAAAACTTGTAGATCCTTTTAGGATGAAAAACTTTTGTTGATATTAATTTGTTTTCATAATTTGTCTGGTTTGTCCAAAAATTCAATTATTATATTTTTAATGTCCTTTTTCACAAAAAAATACGCGTCCTCAAAAAATTGATTTATAGGAAATTAGATCTTCTTTGGGTGTACAATTTTTTTTTTCATATTTTTTCGCATCTTGCATAGTTTGACTTCAAAATGCAATTTTTTATAAATATTTGTGCCGTCAAATACAAAACTTTGTCTTCTCTTGTCGTTTTTTCTTATCGTGCGTTATTTGGCTTAAAATTTTCATTTTCGGTTTTTTTAAATTTTGTGATTGATATAATTCTAGTACTCTTTTTTGATCGAAAAAAGTCATTAGAACAAATTGTTCATCATTTTGTATTTCAAGAATAGCCTTATAGATTTTATAGTTTAAAGAAAATTATTCACGCCCTACAAAAAACAAAAAAGCTACAGACATACTGGCGAACAAACAGACAGACGGACAGACAGACACATTCGTATAGACTTTTTTTTTAGTTTCAGGAGGTCACAAAATTTGAATATTTAACAAATACGGGGGCGGGGGTGAAATAGTACAATGTTATTTTCGGAATCGTTAAAAAATTTCTAAACATTATCAACATGTTTTGTAATCATCCTTACCAATAGAATTGAAGAAATAAAAAGAAAAAAGAAAAATAAAGAAAAAAAGAAAGTCATTTGAAGGTCAACTCATTTTTTAAATTTAAATTCCATTTTTTGACGTCGACAATCGGAAGAGAGGAAGAGTTTACGTGGAAAAATATACTCAGGTCATAGGTCATAGTTAATTTCACGTATACAAGGTCAGGCTACCTTTGAGAATCGCAGTTAGTTATTCGAATTTATTTTTAGCGTAACTTCTTCTCTTTTGTGTTTTGAAATGCTTGATTATCAGGCAAATTTAAATAAACTTTAAATGACCATCAGGTCACAGTAATTGCTTAACAAATTAATGGTCCTTTGCAATGGTCCTGTGTCCTCAGTACATTTTTGAACGTAAAATTTCCCGCTTTTTCGATTGCCGATGTCAAATAAAGAGGTTTCTATTTTTAAAAAACAAGTTGACCTTGAAACAACCTTGAAGGACATAGACAAGGTCATGTCTAAAGCCACACTTAATTCACATTGCGGAAATAAATAAGTAAGGTCGTTTTGAATTATTTCTAGAAGCTGCGTTTCTCAGACTTTTCCAAACCTTGCTTAAGTTTAAATAAACTTCGAGTGACCATGAAGAATACACCTGACCTATGACCTGAGTATATTTTTACATTCTCATCAGAGAAGGTATTAGATTTGTGTAAAATCGCCCCCTTCCCCTAGTTTTTGTCAAATGTCTATGTTTTGACACCCTCTGAATCCGAAAAATAGGTTTTTACTAATGTGTCTGTATGTCTGTCTGTCTGTTTCCACGATAACTTTTGAAAAAAAATCATATATTAGATTGGCCTTTGATACACTCTTTTAGTGTCTTTTAGTGTTTTTTCCAAAAAGCTTATTTTCTCAGTTCTGATATATTTTTATAACCAGAGTTTATAACAAACTTGTTGATATTTTTCAGTAAAAAAACTTTTGTTTTTTAATTCTGCTCTTCTCTTATGTCGTTTTTAGAAAAAATAAATTTTTTAATTTTAATTGTTATATTTTACGATTAAAACAAAAACTACGCGTCCTATCAAAAACGATTCCTGAC
Organism: Druon quercuslanigerum; assembly: GCA_010014905.2. Taxonomy (NCBI): domain Eukaryota; kingdom Metazoa; phylum Arthropoda; class Insecta; order Hymenoptera; family Cynipidae; genus Druon; species Druon quercuslanigerum. The sequence continues at coordinate 5,601 of JAAAKG020118376.1, forward strand.
AAATTTGAAGGCGTTTTAGCTATTTTTTGCAAGAGCAACCTTTTTTTATTTATTTTGGTCATAGCTTGTGTCGTTTTTCGAGAAATTTAATTTTTTAATTTTCAATGTTGTTTTCTACGAATAAAAACAAAAAATATGCATTCTATCAAAAAGTGATTATTGGAAAATTTGTAGATCTTTCCAAGGCGCAGAATTTTAGTTAGTTCATATTTTTTTGTATCTTGCATAGTTTGACCGCAAAATAGAATTTTTTACTTTTCATTATTTTTTGAATGATCAAAATTTGAATTTTTGACAAAATTCAAACAGTTCTCATGATGATCTTGTCAGGTTTTTAAAAATCAACGTTTTTCTTCTCTTAACTTTTTTTCATATCATGCTTTGTTTGGATTAAATAGTTTATTTTGCTTTGTTTTTTTTTGGATTTTGAAAATACTATAAGTCTGATAATTTCAATTATATTTTTTCATTTAACAAGTTCACAGTATTCCAATGATTCTCAAACATATGAATGTGTTTAAAAAAATACATATATAAGTATTTGGTTTCGTACCTAAAGGACGGCCAAGAATGAGACCATATGAACTCCCATCTAACACAATGCCGATGACTCCCCCCCCCTCCATTAATCGAAATTTCGTTGGATTGTTGTTTTAAGCACACTCTAGACCCTTTACGCTTGGAGATACTCTATTTGTAAATTTTTAGGAGATAATGCAACAGAGTAACACAACTGCGATGTAGAACACGATGCGGTAAAAAATTCAATTGACAAAGTCTGGGTCACTGAGGTTAGGGATATAATTTAGAAGTTAAAAAATAGTCAAGCTACTGTGTTCACAGAATGTGTAACTTGAAATCGTAAAAATAAAATTAGAAATAGGCAAATTAAGTTATTGAAAAAGTGTAGAAGTTGCAATAAAATGTTTAATAACAAAAGTTTTTTTTAAGATTGTGAATTTTTCTAACGAGACAATTAAACTACGTGTGTTTTAATGTCAATGCGTGTTACCTCTTGTAATAATATACATTTATTGAAATGACAGACAAATTGAGGGACAGATTCTAGTGCGAAGCACGAGATGCGTGATGAGAATATGTTCGTTAAAGCCGCAGGAGAATTAACAAAAGAGAATTTACAAACACCAAATTACTGTCGTCCATGCTTTGACCTTTAGTTTTAAAAAGTTTGTGCCCAAGTACCGAAAATATACAAAGACCCAGCGCGTAGCGCGAGATAAATAAATCGTCCTTGAATTGACCTTGAAATGACCTTGAAGGACGCCGTGAAAGTCTGAGGAAATGATTCCTGGCAGTATTGGTTTGCAATCTTGTTTATGTTGCAAATATAAAAGACAAATCTGCTTTTTAAATATAATTGTCATCGGCAGGGGTTTTGCTATCTGGGTAAAAGAACGAGATCATTTCGTCCCACAGAATCTGAGTTTTCACGAGTTTATTTATTATCTATTTTCAAAATTTCTAAAAATTGTGCCAGAGGTATCAACTTTCTCTTAAAATTATTATCCTATGATACGTTTTGATGAATAATTACAGAATTTTGATACAATTTTTTTAATGTTCAAGAAATCTCTATTTGTTTAAATAATATTTATTTGCTCAAGCAGTTTCCTTGTGATAACTGAAAAAATAAAAGAAAATAGAACACATACAATTACGTATAGAAAGAATACATTAACCGCTTTTGAATTGTTCAAGCAAATATATATTTTTTTAAATAATTACTTTTTTTAAAATACTTTTAAAATCGTTTTAACACACTAGTTCAATTTTTTACCTGAAAAGATAAATTTCTAACCAAAAAGTGTCACCAAAGAAAGAAAGAAAAGTTTTTTTTAAATTGTTTAACCTTGAAACCAAAATCTAAATTTTTCCTAAAAAATGTAATTTTCAAACAAAAAATATGAATTCAGCAAAAAAATAATTTCACACGAAACTAGTGCATTTTTGCCCAACAAAAATGAAATTTTAACCAAAAAAGTATTTTTTTTTACCAAAAAAGGAGAAGTTTCAAGAACAAAAGATCAATATTAAAAAAATCGAAAAGTTATAATACATTTTGAGTCAAAAAATTAAGCTCAAACCAAAAATTGCTTCTCCACTATACAGTTATATTTTCAGCTAAAGACTTAAGCTTTTAATTTAAAAATATATAGTTTGAATTTTACCCGAGTAGTTGAATTTTTTAGTTGAAAATAAGTAATTTCGAAATAAATAGTTACATTTTCGGCCAAAGAGATGAGTTTTCAACTCAAAATATAAATCTTTTAAAAATGGTTTATTAGAAAAGTGATTCAACCAAATCTTAAAAACAAAATGGTTGGATAATTAAACAATGAATAATAATTTTTAATTATACAGTTGCACTTGCAAAAAAAAGCTGCTAAAAGAAATCCATTTTTAAATCGAGAAGATAAATTTCCCAAAAAATTGTTGAATTTTCATCTAAAAAAGATTCCAGTTAACTTGTGAAGATCAAAATGTGAATTTTTCTAACAAATAGTAAGTTTCTTCGTAAAAATTGAATTTTCAATCCAAAACGAAATATTTTTTCAACAAGCAATATGTATTTTTAACAAAATAATTAAAATCTCTACCAAATAGTTAAATTTTTATCCAAGAAAGGTGAAATTTGTGCTAAAACAGATGAATTTTTTTATAAGAAACGAACCTAAACTTTCTATAAAATAGATAAATTTTGAACAAAACAATAGAATTTTCAAATAAGCAGTTGCATTTTTGTCCAAGGAAGATTACATTTTTCTTAAATTAGATGCATTTTTAATTAAAAGTTTTTTTTAATTTTTAATTTTCATCCTGAAAAGATTTTAATTATTTTTTTTAACACCAGCGTATTAAATAAAAAGAAAAAGTACATTTTTAACAGAAAAGAAAAATTTTTATCAAAAAAGTATAACTTTTCAAAAAAATTGTTGAATTTTCAACCGAACAGTTGCATTTTTATTCAAGAAAGATGAAATTTCTTCGAAAGCAGATGAATTTAAAAAAACCTTACAAAAATATCTCCATTTTCATCCAAAGAAGATTCCAGTTTACTTTCTAACAATAAAATGAGATTTGTAAACAATAAGGTCTTTTTCCGCTAAATAGTCGAATTTTTAGACAAAAGACATCCAAGAAAGAAAGAACATTTCTATTAAAAATATGAACATTTAAATAATAAAAAAAAATTTCAGAAAAAATAGTTTTTATCCAAAAAAGATCTCAGTCAACTTATCAGCAACAAAATATAAATTTTAAACAAAAGGTTAATGTTTCACGAAAAGAGTAAAAATGTTATCCCAATAAGATGCACCTTTTACAAAACAGTTGAATTTACAAAATAAAAAGTAGAAGTTTTTGTCAATTTGCAAAAATTACGTACATGAATGGGGGAACCCCTCCCGCCTACCGTAACAAAACGTAACTAACTGTCTCGACTCCCCCCCACCCCCACCCCTTTAGCGGACATATGATAAATTTTTTGCATTTTCTTAAATTTTCTTTTATTGCTCTTGGTACTTTTACATAGGTATATTCTTCATTCCACAGTAGCAACTGCATCAAAAGATATTTGCGAAATATTTGTTTATATGTATTTATTATATATTTTACTTGAATAAAATTTAAAAAAAAGTGCATACTTTTATAGAATGGTATGACGCTCACCAGATGGTCTGGAATTGGCCTAACCTAACTTGTGCACCTTTTTTTTTGGTTAGCCACAAGCTAGGTCATATTATTAGCATCGGCAGGTCAGCTACTAGTTAATGGTTGATTAATTAATTGTTGGAGTCTGGTCTTCCTCTGGCTGTTCTTAATTTATTTTTTTAATTGCTGAAAAAAAAGTTTGCTGACAGAACTTAGTCATGGGCTGGATTGGATGTTGCAGAATAGGCAGTCTAGATAAAGCCAGCCTTGAGCCAGGCCTATAAATAGATCGACATGGAATTTTCCCACACAGGTAGTACAGAACAAGAGTGAGGCAACTTTGACCTTGGATATAAGTTAGGGACGCACACTGGCACGGAGTTCTTCTGCACTCCCAATTAGCTTAATCGTATCAGAACGTGCATCGAAAAACTTTATTTCATCATCTGAAAGTGTCCTTGGTTTACCAGTCATCATGTTAAATGCTGATTGGCGATCATCCAAATCATATAATACATGAACCTGATCTATCATCTTAATTGCAAAGGCTTCACCATCCGGGTTTCGTAGAACGCTATATTTCTGGTCTGCTGGGAGGACGTAAAACCGCTGAGATTTTTCTGGAAGATTTTGTATCACTTGAATTTTAAAATGGAACCGAAGCATCCAATCTTGATAAGTTATACCCCGAAGAGACCTAGGAATTCTTGAAGGAGGTCCATATAGAGCTCTATTTGGTACAATCAGCATACCCTCTGTTGCGAAAGAAAATAGTGATGCATGAATTTTAATCCTTGAAATATATTTTAGTTATAATGATTGAATAGATGCATGTCTAAAATATTATAAAGAAGTGATTGGTCTCTGAGTTAGATGTCTTGTTACTGGCTAGAAAATTCTAGTTAACTAACTCAGTTCGATTTCTGCTGGTTAAAACTATTCTGATTAATATTTCTGCTGACAGAAGTGGCACGATCTTGTATCGATTTCCAGAAATCTGTCTTTTGTCTCATGTTATGTTGCTGGTTGCGTCAAGTGACGTATTGTTGTAAATGTCTAATTCTCAAACAATTGCGATTTATTAATTCTATTTCCAGCTATACAAGTATAAATAATTATCTGTAATGTAATTTCAGGGGGAGGGGGATTAGATAGAATCCATGAAGCTAGAAAAGTATCGAGAATCGATGTCTACCAAAATATCTGGTTGAGCTTATCAGAACATCTGGTTAAATTTACACAAATTTCTTGTCACATGAACCAGAAAATTGTCAGTCAGAAGCGTCTGATACTTTTAACCAAAATTTATAATAAGGTCATATGGAGCAGTCTATTCTAGCTGAGTTAACCAGAATTCCAATTCAACTTGTGCATTTTTCAATATTTTAATTAGCTTTGATTACTAAATACTATAATACGGCTGCAGGGGGCCACAAATTGTCCTTCAATACTGACAAGTTTGTTGTCAAAGATGAGGGGCACAGAAACGTCTTGTGAATGACTGCATCTCATCATCAACAACAGCTTGACTGACTTGAAAGAAAATGGGGCGGCCCCAAAAGACGTTTACTTGTAAATCATTCTTGACCAAGATCAATATAAATTTTTATCAAGCAAATGAATGGTGGCTTCAAGAGCTTATGTCAAACTTTTCTTGTGGCCATACCTGGAAGCTTAAACATAGGATGAGATTTATCCAAAATCATGATTTCCTCATGACTGAGTGCCCTCGTATGTCCGTTTGCCATAACTGCCGCTTGGAGCTTATTGTTATCATATATTGCATATGCCGCACCAAAGATTCTAATTGCAAAAACCTCATTGTGGCGGGCACCGCTGCTTCTTAGTACCATATATTCTTGATTTCCTTTTAACCGGTATAAACGTTTAATATGTTCTGCAAACACTTGAACAAAAGCATTTTCAGGAAGAATCCAGTCTTGATAAGATCGTGGCTGATCTATACTACGAAGAGCTCTTCGCGGTTCACTAGATGTACTAGCAATCGCACTGTAATGTCCGGACTGTAAACTTAATTCTGTAACAGGAAATAGGAATAATTTTTTAACACTCATTATATACAGTTTAAACAAAAAGATTTAATTATTCAATAGAACATTGCAAGCTTCTTTTATAGTATAATTATTGAGAATGGAGTGGACTTGATGGTAACACAATAGTTTTCTGAGAATGAAGTGGATATTATTTATGGATATTATTTAATTGTTCTTCCTCGAAGGGCAAGCTTCATTTCAAATCCGGCAAAATTTGAAGCAAAGTCAAGTTCATGGCGGCAGAATGATTTGTAATTCAGATTTATTATTCTATTAATTAAACAAAGGTCCCGTATTTTACAATTTAATTTAAATTGTTTCTATTTGTTACAATCATTCTAAGATTATGCTCGAATTCTCCAAAATTGACAGCAATTTCTGTAAAGAACCTTGTTCTTCCAATTGATCCGAAAAAATTATAGGAATTTATTTACATATGTTTCTTTGGAAATAGCCGACAATATGTACTAGGTACCCCCTGAGTTTCGTTTTTGATATACTACTTCTTTACAGCCAAAAAAATCTGCTGTTTGCAAAATATCTAATACAATACTTCTTACTCTGTTTTAATAACTTACATCGTCCATGAGAAAAACAAAATCCAGTTTCAGAACAGCACAAAAATTGTTATTTACTCTTATATTATGTTTACAGTTTCTGCTTATATAAAAAAGAATTGTCTAAAGGAATATTGACTTATGGTAATAGCTAATCTTAAAAAATAGTCTGCAGGGCCATAGGGCCATAAGGGCTCTTATCATGCGGAAGCAACTTTGAGCTTCCATAGGGCGCGGGATTGTGAATTCGCTTCTGTTAAAGCGCTTCCGGCTTTAACGAATACATTATAATGCCATAATGCCATAATTACATTATAGACTAGAAGGTAAGTAGGGTTTTGAGAGATGAATTAGAAGATAAAAATTAATTTTCAGCTTAGTCATGGAGTGGAATTTAGGTAAAAAGGAAAAGTCAGGTTAGGTTGGGAAGGGATTGCGGGAGTTTGTTGTCAGGCGATTGGATCTTCGATGGGGACAAAGTTGGTTCTCATAGTGCTAGGACGTTATGGGAGAGAACAGGCTGTCTGCAGCGAGTTGCAGGGGTGGAATAATTTGGGTTAAAGGAAACATTTAAGGAGGTGAGCGGCAAGAGTCTTGAGAGACATCTGTTGCTTGCAGAATGTACTGCTGCATGGAGCGGCCCAGTTACCAAGGGAAAAGCGACACACAACGACTGTCAAATTAGAGTGGCAAGATACTGAGCTTCACGTCGGGAAGAGGTAAAAAGTGAAACGAAGGAAACGAGAGGGTGAGGGAAAGAGCGTCTAGCGTAAGTAAAGGGAAGGATCTCTTGAAAAGGAAGAAAGATATTCAAGATAGTCCAGAGAAAAGCGCGGTAGAGGAAAGATGTAAGGTGGGCCTGAGGAGCAGGTGAAAAATATGAGGAAAAACCTGAGGTTCAAGGATGAGAAACGAGAAAAGCAGGTAAAATATCTAAGGGGGAAAGTAGACGGATTAGTAAGGAGAATAGTTTCGGTAGAGAAGGAAAAATAAGTTACAAGGAAGCAGATGGTAGAAGAGATGATAATGTGGAAGGAAACGGAGGTTAGGTAGAGGAAGTCAGGCTGGCGGGTAGTAAGAAGAACGAAGTGGCGGTTGTGGAATTAGAGAGCTGGGAAGAAAACTTTGGTGTAATGAAAAACAAAAATAGAATAGCAGATAAGAAGGTTTAGATCGATCACGATCACGATTTGACGATGAAGGAAATGGATGTTCAGAGAATAAATGCTAGGTTGGAGATAATGAACGGGGGGCGGCGTAGGTAGGGTATCGAAAAATAAATGCAGATCAGAAAATGTCAGTATGGGACGAGGAGAAAAAAGTGTTGAACGAAGTGCAAGGGAATTCGCTTCGTTTTAATTAGGGGGAGGGGTAAAGCAGGATGAAGGAGTGATAAAGATGCTGTACTGTAACGTAGAAGAAGTAAAGAAAAAATATGGATATTTCTGGAGGTATATCCATGAACTTGATTTTGTGGGACTGGTAGAGACGTGGGTGGAGACAAAGGAATGGGATAGAATAGAGCCAAAGTTGCCAAGAGGGTACAAGTGGAGATTCCAGAAAGCGGTCAGAGTTTAGAAGAAAGGGTAGTTGGGGGTTATAAAGAGATTTAGGGATGGATTATATGAAAAAGTAAAGGGAAGGATCTCTTGAAAAGGAAGAAAGATATTCAAGATAGTCCAGAGAAAAGCGCGGTAGAGGAAAGATGTAAGGTGGGCCTGAGGAGCAGGTGAAAAATATGAGGAAAAACCTGAGGTTCAAGGATGAGAAACGAGAAAAGCAGGTAAAATATCTAAGGGGGAAAGTAGACGGATTAGTAAGGAGAATAGTTTCGGTAGAGAAGGAAAAATAAGTTACAAGGAAGCAGATGGTAGAAGAGATGATAATGTGGAAGGAAACGGAGGTTAGGTAGAGGAAGTCAGGCTGGCGGGTAGTAAGAAGAACGAAGTGGCGGTTGTGGAATTAGAGAGCTGGGAAGAAAACTTTGGTGTAATGAAAAACAAAAATAGAATAGCAGATAAGAAGGTTTAGATCGATCACGATCACGATTTGACGATGAAGGAAATGGATGTTCAGAGAATAAATGCTAGGTTGGAGATAATGAACGGGGGGCGGCGTAGGTAGGGTATCGAAAAATAAATGCAGATCAGAAAATGTCAGTATGGGACGAGGAGAAAAAAGTGTTGAACGAAGTGCAAGGGAATTCGCTTCGTTTTAATTAGGGGGAGGGGTAAAGCAGGATGAAGGAGTGATAAAGATGCTGTACTGTAACGTAGAAGAAGTAAAGAAAAAATATGGATATTTCTGGAGGTATATCCATGAACTTGATTTTGTGGGACTGGTAGAGACGTGGGTGGAGACAAAGGAATGGGATAGAATAGAGCCAAAGTTGCCAAGAGGGTACAAGTGGAGATTCCAGAAAGCGGTCAGAGTTTAGAAGAAAGGGTAGTTGGGGGTTATAAAGAGATTTAGGGATGGATTATATGAAAAAGTTCAAGGATGGGGTCTGGACAAAGGACAAGGAAATGAGGGTAGTAACGATTGGAGCGACAGCTTGTAAGTTTATGACCGCGTACAATAATTATGGGATGGAAAGTATTAATGACAGGGCGCAAGACTTGGTAGGCAAAAGACAGGAGGATATGCTTGTCTTGGAGCGACTTTAATGCGATAATTGGGGGAAAGGGCATTTACTGGGAAGGGCAGAGCTTCGAAATTCGTGTATTTAAAAAAATCCAACGTGGTCGCAAAGTTTGACTCATTACTTTTCAAATGCAATTGGCTTTGCAAACAAAATTGAAAATTGAGTTTCTTATGGTAAAGAAACAATTATTTTCACATTCTCATCAGAGAAGGTATTAGATTTGTGCAAAATTTGACCCTCCCGGTGTTTGTCAAATGTCCACGTTTTGAGACCCCCTGAACCCAAAAACAGGTTTTTACGAATGTGTCTGTCTGTGTGTCTGTAGATTTTTAGTTTCTTAGAACGTCAAGTTCGTTAGCCAGCCATTTTGGATCAAAATTCAAAAAGTGAGCACATTTTCAAAATCAACAATTTCTACAAAATTTTATTATCGAGGGTCAATATAATTCCCCCAGCGATTATTTTTGAAAACACTTTCTTTTTAATTCAAAAATTCTATGTATGGATATTTGTAGTACTAGAAAAGGCGAACAATTTATCCTAATGACATTTTTCGATAAAATGAAAATTGTCAGAATTATAGCATTTTCAAAATCCAAAAAATTAAACGAAAATTAACATTATCAGCCAAACAACGCACG
>JAAAKG020118387.1:1011-15168 GCA_010014905.2 Druon quercuslanigerum
ATTCCCTAAAAAATGTCTCCTCACTTGCCCTATATTCCCTAAAAAATGTCTCCTCACATCCTCTACATTCCCTAAAAAATATCTTCTCACCTAAACCTTATTTGTTTATTTCTCATAAGTTTCTCTACTTCCCTTACGCTTATTTACCATTCCTCCCATACTTTTATTTCTTTTTCCTTATTTCTCCTCACTTCCTCTACATTCCCTTCAACATGTCTCCTCAATTCCCCTACATCCCCTCAAAAATGTCTCCTCACTTTCCCTAAATTCCCTAAAAAATGTCTCCTCACTTGCCCTATATTCCCTAAAAAATGTCTCCTCACATCCTCTACATTCCCTAAAACATATCTTCTCACCTAAACCCTATTTGTTTATTTCTCATAAGTTTCTCTACTTCCCCTACGCTCATATACCACGCCTCCCATACTCATATTTCTCCCTACTTGACCTCCTTTTTTCCCTCGTTTCTCCTCACTTCCTCCACATTCCCTTCAACATGTCTCCTCAATTCCCCTACATCCCCTAAAAAATGTCTCCTCACTTCCCCTAAATTCCCTGAAAAATGTCTCCTCACTTAAACTCTCTTTGCTTATTTCCCATAAGTTTCTCAACATTCCCTACATTCATATTCCCTTATTCCCTTTACTTTCCTTTCGCTTTCCCCTCATTTCCCCTTATTAGAACTAAGTACGATGGTCGGACAGAAATTCGACCGAAACCGAAATTTCGCAAAATTTGCAAGCTTTCTTCAAATTAATCATCAGAGAACATCCTCCCCCCCCCCCCCCGCCCCCCTTAAAATAAGTAACGTAGTTTTTAGGGATGGCCCCTACTCTGTTAGGTTTATATCAGCCGTGTAAGTTAATATTTAAATTATAATAATGTTCTTAAACGAAAAAAAAAAATTCGATAGACTTTAATTAAAATTTTCCTCATACTGGTATCAAACAGTTTGGATCCATTACTCATTATTTGATTGGCGTTTATACAAAATTAAATTTAAATTTCATATTTAAAAATATGAGGGTGAGGGGGTCAGCTCAGTGTCACGTCAAACTTTGAGGAGACAGTGCACCGAAGTGTCACAAATTGTTACAAGATGGAGGGATGAGTCAAACATAATTAAAAATAGATTTCAAACAAGAAACATGTCTGAATTTGAAAGAAGAGATAGAAATGTAGATAGTTCTTCTGGGGCTACCCTATAATTTCCAAGATTCTCATTAAATTTCTTCCTACTTTGAACCCCATAATTACGATTTTAATCTCCAAATCACAGAATCACTTTCCACAGAAAAGAGATCTGACCCCCCAGGATGTGAATCGAAAATGCAAACGGAAGCGACTAACTGAAACCCTGAAAGTCGTGACTTGAAACGACTGATTGCATTCGAGCGAACACAGTTCGTCCACTATTCGAGCGGGAGCACTAGGATAATGCGAGAATAATGATTAGGAGGTCGATTTGGGGAAAGAGGAAGCGGCCGGTTATCATCCCCTCATATCTGGAAATAATAAATGGTAGTTGAAACAATGCTATCCAAGTGCTTTATATGTTCTGTAGGTTGTATGAGGATCCTCTTTTTTCTCTCTCCAATCTAGAATTCAAATCGAGTCAGGAGCAAAGTAGCTCCTACCCAGTGGGCATTAAATTTAAAGATTTTTTTATGATGATTTTAAAAAGGTTTTTTGGATGCTGAGGTTAAAAGGAATCATTAGAGCGTCCTAAAGACGTTATATATCAGGCCTAATAATCTTCTAAAAACGCCCAATGGTTTCAGACTGTTACCCCTATCATCCCCCCCCCCCTTTATATGGAAATCTTCTTTTTCTCCTTTTTTCCAGAAACTTCTCCTTTTTTCGTTTTTGTTTTTCGCTTAAGGTATAGTTATCGTGAGAAAAATAAGTTCTCTGAAAAAAAATTTTCTATGACTTTAAGGCCATGTGATGATTGGGTCACGTGACCAAATTCCTAACTTACCGGAACTTTTTTTATTTCCGAATTTATTTTCACAGGAAGCGCTACATCGAGTTGCAAACTTTTTTTTGCTTTTTTCATAATTATTAAAATTTAGTACCAGAACCACCTTTTTTATAGTGATCACGTGACCCACTTTATGCAGGGCCTTAAGATTTGAAATAATATTACAGATAATATAAGTAGTGCCTTCTGAAATCAGAAACATTATTTTTTATAGGAAAAGTGTAAAACTTACTCTGTAAATTTGAATCAGTATTAAATTTTTACTAATTTCAATCAGTGGCTAAATTCTAGCAATGAAACAGTTATTTTTTACTAATATGTCAGTAACAAATACTAACTAATTAGTAAAAACTACTTTTTTAACAATATTTTTTTAATCGAGTTTTGTATGACTGTCACTTTTTACCAATTTTTGACAAATGGTTGAATTTTAATAAATAATATCTCTTTCCTTCAGGGAAACCATTCCCTACACTTCCAGAATTTTCAACTTACAAAGAGAGTAAATAATCTTCAAATGTGATTATTTGTTCAAAAACTGTAATCTTGGAAAAAATAACCCATCGTTATTATAGTTCAACGATTTAAAAAAATAATTGTCTAAAACGAAAGCAAGAAAAAATGCAATTGCAAATAGTAATGTTAAAGTAAATGTTTTTTGTAAGTTTAAAAATTGTAAAGTTTTTTATTAAAAATAATATTTTTTATTTAAAATTACACCATCTGTTATATTATTTGTATTCTTTAAATCGCAAAAAAAATTTTTTTGAAACGTGTGATTTTTGGTACTTAAACTACCTTAAATTCCAACTAAATTATTAAAACTTAATTCTTTTTCTTTGAAAGGTTCAATATTATATTTTTGGTACAGAATACACTTTCTTTGTTTCAAAATTCTAATACTTTCTCACAAATTCTATTATTTTGTTGAAAAATTCGACATGTTGGTTGAAAATTCAAATATTTTGTAAAAATTGAATTTAAAATTAAAATTTTCAAACGTTTTTTTCCTGCAGATTCAACAATTTGGTAGAAAATTCAAGTATTTTACAGAAGATTCATTCTTTATGCACACTTTATACAAATAGATACTTTTTAATTCAAAAATTAAACTATTTGGTTCAAAATTAAAGTCATTTGTTAAAAATTCTTCTTTTTGGCAAAAAAATTTCTTGTTAGAAAATTAACTCTTTTATTGAAAATTTAATTGCCAGATTGAAAATTTAACTGTTTTGTAGAAAGCTCGACTTTTTAGCTTGAAAAATCAACTGTGTATTTGGTTGAAAATTCATAATTTTTTCTTCAAAATTCAAAAATGTGTTTGCTTGAAAATTCAATCTTTTTGGCTAAAAATTTAATTATTTGGTTGAAAATTAAACTTTTTTGTAGTAAGGTCGTCTTTTTGACTCAAAAAACAAAATTTTGAAATTTGAAATAAATTTTTTTTGAATTTTCGAAATTCTTGAACACGTAATTTCTTACAATCCACTTTAGCCATGATCCATATACTACTGTCGAAAAAAAATGATTTTTGAACCAATTTTACGCAATTTCACACATTTTTCTTATAAGATAAAAACTTCAATTTTTAAATAAAAAATATGAATTTTCACACCAAATGCTTAAATTTTCATTAATAAATGGTAAAATTTCGACCAAAAATATAATAGTTGAAGTTCCTGCTAAAAATTTAATTTTTAAAAAATTCTGATTTTCATAAAAATTGTTAAATTTTCGGTAAAAAAATCTCTTTTTATTCACAGAAAAAAACAAGTTTTCAGTCAAATACCTAATTTTTTAACCATATAAATTAATTTTAAATTAAAATGATAAATCTTTCATTACAAAAAAATTATTTTAGTACAAACGAGTTTATTTTTTAAGCAAGTAAATTTGTATCTAAACTAAAAGATAAATTTTCAAGTAAAATGATGAATATTTAACTGGAATACTTTAAATTCAAACCAAGAAGGAGAATTTTTTAATAAAGGACATTAACTTTCAAAGAAAAAACTCATTTTCTATACCAAAAGATTTTGAACCCAACATGTGCGAATTAAATTTTCAGTTAAAACAATTAATTTTCAACTAGAAAACCTTATTTTTAACAAGAACCAAAAAAGGTTTGTCAACTAAAATCATGATTTATCAACCAAATAAATTAATGAAACACAAAATATAAATTTACTACAAAAAATATACAGTTTCAACCAAATATAAACGTTTGTAACTAAAAAAGGTAAATTTAGAAACTGAAAATAGGCAAATTAATTTTTTAACCAAAAACATAAACTTTTTAAGCAAAAAAATAGTTACATCTTAAGTTTAAGAAACTAATTTATAGTTTAAAATAACAAATTCATATCCCAAAAGATGAATTTTTTATGAAAAAAAATGATTTTTAAGAACATTTTTTAATTTAAAAAATTACAATTGATCAAAAAGGTAAATTTTCCTGACAAAAAAAGGAATATTAATAGTGCATTTTTAACTTAATGATAAATTTTCAACTAAACAAATTTAGTTTTTAACCAAATACACTAATTTTCCAACTAAAAGCATAAAGTTTCTACCAAAAACAAAATAATTAAATTTTTAGTAAAAAACTTAATTTTCCTTAAAATAAAAGTCAAGTTTTAAACGAAATAGTATAATTTTCAACGAGGAAGATTTACTATCAGAAAAGATAAATTTTTGACAAAAAATGGAACAGTTACATTTGCAGTAAAAAAAGTTAATTCTAAATATGAAAAAACGGATTTTGGACGATAAGGACCAATTTTCAATCAATAAGATGAATTTTCTTCTAAAATAGACGATTTTTTGACAAAGTGCGTGCATTTTCAACTGAATATTTGATTTTTCAACAGAATTTTCTACCAAAAAGAGAAATTAGTCTCCAAGAAGTTTAAAATATTCTGCCACAAATTCGAATTTTCCATTAAAATACAGGAATTTTTATTCAGATATTTTAATTTTTAACTTAGGAAGATAAATTTGGAATAAAACATGTGCGAATTAAATTTTCAGTTAAAACAAATAATTTTCAGCTAGAAAACCTTATTTTCGAAAAAATAATTAAATTTTTAAGAAAAAAAAGGTTTCTCAATTTAGGTTTTAACTAAGTTGTTGAACATGGTTTGTTATATTTTAAATAAAAAGGATTTTAATTTTATTCCACAAATAGTAGAATTCAACCAAAAAAGATTAATTTTGAAGAAAATAGTTTGAGTTGTCAACCAAAAGAGATCAATTTTCAACCATACAGTTGCGATTTTTAAACAAAATAATAAAATTACCTTCAATTTTAGTTTTTCGAAAATTCCCTAACTCAATCAGATTTTCACTGACATTCTCTGATTCCCTGTTTTAAGAACTCTACCGGTGCACGGAGAAAAATGGATGTTCAAACGTAACATCTGGATGTTCAGGGTTAACATATATAATGTTTAACTATAGGACAACAATCTAGATGTTCAAAATTAGCGTCTAGATCTTAAAAAGTGAGATGTTACTCTCTAACATCCGAAATGTTTAACTGAAATATCCGAAATATTACATGTATGGTTATATCAAAAAACGCCTGCAAATATTTGAGGAGTTTACTTATTTATGGCCATTTAAGGAATTATTTGTTATAACTTATTTGTGAATTTAAAATGAAACTTAATGTTCGTACACGAACGAAAAATAGATAAAGGGTATAAAATCTCGATCAGATAATACATTCAGTCAAGTTGAGGTTATGTACAATATCTATCAATCTGAAACTAAAGGCCATTGTTCCCTTCTTTAGACAGAAAGAAGTCGTTATCCAATTTTATTTAAGGATAACTAATTTTAATTCTTTGGCAATGTTCCAAAATTGTAATAAGCCCATAACTGTAACATTGAAAATATATGTCAGTCAAATATAGTCCTGAAATTGTAATGCCCGATGCGCATGCGCTTGGAGGGTTTTACCATCTGAATGTGTTTCAATTTAACATACAAATATTTTTACGTCTAACAACTCAAAAACATAGTACATGTTTCTCATGAGTATCTTCATGTTATGTGCAACAATCTCACCCTTTGAACATCTACATTTAAACATCCATTTTTCTCCGTGTGATCCATAAGGTCCAAATATGTTTGGGACAACCAAACTTTTGTTCGGAAAACCAAAGATTTTTCTCAGTGTGGTATATAAAGCGTTATCTGTCGAGCGTTATCATCCTCGGAAAAAAAGAATGGCAAGTGTCACGCCCCTCGGAACACCATTATTCCGAGATTCTGTAGAGACGATAGTAGGTATAAAGAGAGGCAAGTTGCCAGTGATACCAGGATCCCAACAATGGCGCATTACGAGATCCTGGCGCAGCATAACCATGATTTCGTTAACCCGATGAGAGGTAATCTACGGACAATGCAACAATGCGCGTGGGTCGCCCATCTGCATGCTGCCCCGCCGCGCCACACCGTTTGCTTACTTTTAAGGCCCCCGATTCATGTATACCTATATACATGTACCTACACCCACAGAATTTATACCTGTAGCCAGGGAATCTTGGGACCGACCGCAAACTACACTAACTTTCGGCCTCGTAATAAAGATAAATGGCACCACTTATGTTGCCATGATGAAGCAATGCCTCACCTTGCTCATGCACTTACTCCCTTTGGTACTTTGGGTCCTTGCAAGCAACAAGGTTCAAGAGACCTCCTGGTCAAAATGAAAAAATCACCTCTCGGGAATGGACCTCGTTAATCCTCCCTATTAGGATCCTCGCCATGTGTCAATTCAGGTTAGGTTGAAAGCGGCTCTGCGTCTCTAGTGGGTATTAAATTGCATATTGTACAGGGGGAGTGTAGAGGAAAGGGGACTGAGCTATCAATTTTATTTCAATGCTTTCAGATGGCCCAAGGTTAGGAACCAATTAGCGCATCAATATTTAAGATTGTTAGGTTAAAATCAGCCCAAGATTTTGTGAAGAATTTTGAATAGACTGAATATTATAGACAGAAAAAACTAGGGTTTATATTAGAATCGATTTTTGATTCCAAAGGAGCTGCAACGAAAAGGAACCTATCTTGCTGAAAATGAACCCAAAATGGTAAATGGTTTCTGAATGAACTTAAAGTATGGATTGAGACAGTTTCCATAGAACCACCACTTTTTCGTCATTTCTGTATTGATACACTTCGAAAATGTTACAAGTTAATGATGTACATTTTATTTTGCAAGTCGGATTAAATGATAATGCACTGGGAAAAGTGTAATGAAGAAAATAAAATTATAGACATTAGTCATTCTTGAAAGAAAGATAGTGCACATGAAATATGATAGCTTTTGAGGGTATGTTGAAAATCCGACGTTTATAACTGCGCATGTACAAAAAAAGCGAGGTAATATTTAAAATTATATAATACACACTTGCAGTATTATGTTAATATTATATTTTTTAGGAACTTAGCAGGTATTTCTGTCATTTAATGTAATTATGTTTTAAAAAGAATAAAAAAAGTTTTTTTATCTTCATATGATTATTCATAATATTTATTTATTTCAAATAGTTTCGCGCTGTTCGGCACATGCGTGGTTAAAAATGTGAAGAGCCATCTACCGGATATCAGCGAACTAAAAAGGAACCCTCAAAGAGTTCTATTGGGGTCTCAGTTCTAAAGGATACCAACTTTTATTTAAGTCGCAACATCGCCGAACCCTCAGTTTTTTCTGTATAGCATGAGAAACATAGATCTTAAGATTAGTGTGAATGAATTTTAAAAAATCTGCCCGCATCGCGGGCACATACCCATATATCGCTATTACGCGCTTTGCGGGTTAATTAGTAAGCTCTTAGTAAGCTTCATTGTTATGACATGCTTTTGGTTCAATTACTTCAGTTTTACATAAAGAGAAGAACTAATTTACTTAAGGTTCTATCAATCTTAAGGAACACATTCCCATCTCATCAAGACACTCGCGCTTCGCGGGCTCTCGATATTTAGTTTAAAAATCACGTAAACACGGCGCGCTTTGCGTGTTATATGTTCTTCATATACAAATGATTAAATTAGTATTTTATTTTAAATGAAGATGAAAATTCATTTACTTCAGCGTATAGTTCTGTACCTTGCTAATAAATTATAAAATCAGAAAAATTTTGTCCATCTATCTGAAAACGGGGAAAAAATAGTATCTTAGTCGTTTTTCGAATATATACATATGATAAATTTTCAAATAATTATTGAAATGATTTGCGCTTTCACGTCAAATTGTCGATGAGAATGTAACATGTAATTAATGTATATATACAAACAAAATTATATCACATTAAATATTATATTCAATATTATATTAACTTTGCAGAATAATTTCAAAATTCATTACATTAAATTCTTTACCTCGGCCTGGGACTGCTTATTCAGATATTGCAAAATAAAGTACAAATTTTATCCATTAACATGATTTTATCATTAATTATTTATTTTTTATTAATCTTTATTAGCAGCTACCCTGGGAAATGTATTATTTCAAAATGTGACCCATAAAAAATTTGTAGATCTTTTTTCAGTGCAGAATTTTTTTCCCATCATCATTTGTCGTATCTTGCATAGTTTGTCCGTAAAATGGAATTTTTGATTTTTCATTATTTTTTGGGCAATAAAAATGTAAATTTTCGATTTTTTAAGAAAATTCAAAAAGTCGTTATGCCAATCTTTTAGGTCTTGACTTTTTTTCGTATAGTGCGTTGTTCGGCTGATAATGTTCATTTTCGTTTTTTTTTTTTTTTGGATTTTGAAACTGCTATAACTCCGGTACTTTTTTTCATCGAAAAAAGTCATTGTGGTAAATTGTTAGTCTTTTCGAGTACTAATAATAACTGTACATAGAAATTTTAAATCTTGAAAAAAAGTGGTCTCAAAAATTTTCAAAATGTGCTCAGTGTTTGAATATGTATTCAAAATAGCTAGCTAACGAACTTGACCTTCAATTTGAGACACTAAAAGAGTATACCAAAGGCCAATCCAATCTGTTCATTTTTTCGAAAGTTATCGTGCTCACAGCCAGACATACATACATACAGACATACATACATACATATAGACGTACATACGTCAAATTTATACGACGTCAAATTTTACACAATTCTAATACCTGCTCTATATGAGAATGTAATTATTGTATTTAAAAGAACTGATAAAGAAACAGTATGCAAGATTACCTTAGAAGAAGAGATGATAGAAAAAGTTAGGTTAGTAATTACGTGTATCTTAAAGATATATTTACTAGTGATTAGTGATGGAAAGATATACGGAGAGATATCCAGGCGTATAAACGAGGATAGCACGGTTATCTCCACTGAAGGAGCTTTTATATCAGAAGTACAAATATGATAATTGAAGCTAAAATTGAAATTCTGTACGGTAGCGAGACCTGAATGCACTAAGAAAAGGAATTACAATCTATAATCCTGTATTTAAACCACTGTGCTGTACGGTAGCGAGACCTGGATGCACTAAAACATATGTAATTGCAATATATAAATCTGTTCTTGCAGCCACTATGCTGTACGGTAGCAAGACCTGGATGCATTAAGAAAAGGAATTAAAATATATAATCCTGTACTTGCACCCACTGTGCTATACGGTAGCAAAGCGGACGTGCCATGCTTTAAACGTTATGTATGTTTATCGATTTAGAACTCATTTTTTAGCCTCTAGAAAGAAATAAGAACTTAAAGTATAAATGATTTTAAAAGAATACTGACCTATAGAGGATTTAATGTATAATGCACATGTTGAACTCACCTGAAACAGAAATAGAAAATCTGCTTTTAATACATTAAAGAAATATATGCTTAGATCCATAAAGAAAATCCTTATATTTGGTTTCTAGCAAAACAGATTTTTAATTTTTTCTAATGTCTGTAAACGAAAAGTTTCTCAAGTTTTTTAAATACATAAATATTTTAATTATATAATTTATTCCTTCCATTAATTTTCTTTCAACACGAAAAAATCATAAAAATATAAAAGTTTGCTCCCATCTCAGGATCTCAGAAATAAATAAAAACCAAAATTTTCTCATTTCCAACTCGAAAAAAATGTTGAAAAAAAAATTTTCTTTCCAATTCATAAACAGATTTAAAACTCTTTACTTGAACTCAATATAAGTATTAAAAAAAAAGACTCCCTAGGTAATAAAAGAAGTGAATAAACAAAATTTAATCTCTTCCAATTTATTTTTTAAAAAAACTCGAAAATCGAAAACATCATTTCCGCACCTTAAATTAAAAAAACTGCTAAAAAAACATTATCCTAAGTCCAATTCATAAAATATTGAAAACAATCAGTTTTTTCTTTTCAACTTAATAAAATTCTTTAAAATATCAAATTTCTCTGCGTTAATTTAACCAAAATTAAAAACTGAAATTTCCTTGTTTCAATAATCATGTTAAAGATACTAAATTTTTCCGCCTTTAACTCAATAAAATATAAAAACAGAAAAAATTAATTTTTAGATTAGAAAATAAATTATGTAAATTATGTTGTTTTAAATGAATAAATTGTTAATTAGTTATTTATACATCAAAATTTAGCACAATTATTTTCCGATAAATAACACAATTCTCTACGGAGAGCTTTTTCAAAAAATCTAGTATCAATTTAAAAAAATCGAAATTGCCCGTTTTTCGAACATGAAGCGAGATATGAAAAACAGTAAAAATAGAAAAATTATTTCCTAATGAAATTGCTACACAAAGATTCTATCACTATTTTCTAATCCTAATTAGTTTTTTCGAAAACTTGATTTTTCGAGGTTAATTATTAACAATTTGTTTTTCACTGTTTAATGCCAAAATAAAAATTATAACAGATAAATATTATTATTCGCATTGTTTAAAGATATTTTTTTATTCAAAAAATGTCGTTGGCTTATAATAAAAAGTTTCTAGTACTAAAATAAAAACAGCTCCTTTAAAATACTTTTATGTGTAAAGCCTTAAAAAATAAAAATATAAAATAATTTAGAATAAAATTGAGGAAGCTTGTAAATAAGTTATTTATTTTTACATAGTTAATTATTTATCATGTTTTTTTTCTTTTGAATTCGCTCCTGTATTTGATAATGACAAAATTTGAGAGTTTTTTAGCTTTATTATTCACAATTTTCTCAATTTTTTTATATATTATGTAATTCTTTCTTTATGTTCTAAGTTTTTTATTGAGGTGTATTTTATATATTTTTTTATTTATATAATTATAAAGAAATCAAAGACTAAAAGTTTTTTCAAAAATTTAAAGTTTATTTAAATCATGTTTTTCGCAACATTCGCATTTGTTTAATTTTTGAATAAAAGCAATATTATTGAACTGGTTTTAAGGCTACTTCATCCTCTTCTTCACTATTTCAATTAGTATTTTTTTACTAAATTAACTTTTTTTTAGAAAAAAAGTCACTGTTTCCTGTTTTTGAAAAAATAACTGATAAATAGATTGCCTCTACACAGATAAATATTTGTCTTGACTGACGGAAATCGTTTCTTCAACATAATTTTCTTATGTGTCCAAAAATAACTTGTAAATTAAGAAAGTCATGTTAAATTAAAGACACACTATAATTTTAAGAAAAAAATATTTATTTCAACCAGAGAATTATTTCTGTGGGTGATTCTTATTGGTTCAATAAATTATAAATAAAATAAAAAATTTTGAATACGTTTGCTCCCTTTCACCACTTTCCCTTTCCCTTTCCCCTTTCCCATTTCTCATCCCCTCCACCTTATCCTTTTTCAACCTTTCCCCTTTTTCGTTTTCCCCTTCCCTTTCCTGTATTATTTCCCTTTTTACTATTTCCCCATTACCATTTCCCTTCCCCTTTGTCCTTTCTCATTTCCCCCTTCAAATTTTCCTTTCCCTTTTACAAATCACCTTAACTGTTTTATTTTCCCCTTTCTCTATTCCCCTTTACTGTTTCACCTTTTCATTTCTAGAATTTCGTCTTTCATCTTTTCCCCATTCCCTTTACCCTTTTTCCTATTCTCTTCTTTTCCCTTTTATTTGTGCTATTTCCACTTTCTACTTTCCATGTCCCTTTTCATCCTTTCCGGTTTCTTATTTTTCCTTCCCTTTTTATTTTTTCTCCATTCAATTTTACTGTTTCGCATTCCCCTTTTTCTTTCCCATTTTAACCTTTCCCTTTTCATAATTTCCCTGTTCCCGTGAACATTTTTCTCTTTTTTCCATTTTCTCCTTTCCTTCTTTCTTTGCCCATTTCAATTTTTACCCTTTCCCTATTACCATTTCCCCGTTTTCCCCTTTCCCATTCCCATGTCTGTTTTCCTCTCTCCATTTACCCTTGTTATTTTCCCTATTCTTCCCTTTCCCCTCTTATTTCTATTTTTCCCTTTTCCTATTTCTCCCCTTTCCTTTCTCTTTTCACCCTTTCCGGTTATACGTTTTCTTCTTTCCTTTTCCCTATTCCCTTTTTCTGTTTTGCTTTCCCCTTTCACTTTTATTATTTCCCTTTTCAACCTTTCCCCGTTTTCACCCTTTTTCCTTTTTTATTTCCCCCTTTCCCTTTCCTATATTCTCCTTTTCCCATTTCCCCTTTTTCCCCTTTCCTCTTTTGATGATGAAATGAAATGTTGAAATGCGAAATTGTAGAAATGGAAAGGTGAAACAGTAAAGGGGAATAGGGAAAGGGGAAAATAAAACGGTAAAGGTGATTTGTAAAAGGGAAAGGAAAATTTGAAGGGGGAAATGAAAAAGGGGTAAAGGGGAAGGAAAACATAAAGATGTTACATTAGCAAACAAAAAAATAAACTTTCCAGTAAAAGAGAGACCAGTTTGTCCAAAAATAGTTAGGGATTTAAACAAATGGTAGAATTTTCAAGCGAAAAACACGAATTTTTTCCAGGAGAGGGAAATTGTTTTAAAAAAAATTACTTTTCAAAGAAGGAAGATAAATTTTTTTACGAAGTAGGATCAATTTTTCATCCAAAATTTAAAACGAAATAGTTAAATTTTTAGCATACAAAGATGCTTTTTCAATCAAGTGGTTTAATTTTTAAACAAAAAAGATCAAAATTCAATCAAATACTAAATTTTTAAAAGAAAAAAAAAGCATTTTTAGAAGACATTTGCATTTTTATCAGAAAAATTTATTTTCAACTAATAAAAATTACATTTTAGATATATTAGATAAAAATGCAAATTTCATAGTAAATTTACTCTTTGTTTAAAATTTATATTTTGGTGTTGAAAAACAAACTGAATATTTTCTTAATGCAAGTTCAACTTTAAAAACAAATGTATCGTTTTTTATTAAAAATTCATATGTTTTAATGCAAATTTCATCTATCTTTAAAATAATTAAAATTACAACTATTTGTTTGAGAATTTAACTATTTTTTTATATTTTCATTCTTTTTGGTGAAAAAATTTGTCCTTTTGGATTGAAAATATATCTTTTTCCGTAAACAATTTATTTTTTGTTAAAAAAATCATATTGTGTTTTTCAAAAGTTAACTGGAATATTTTTTGATGAAAAGTCAGTTTTATTTTTCAAGTTTTTTTTTTGTAATTAAAATGCATATATTTTAAAACAAACTTCATCTTTTTTTAATGAAAATGCAACTATTTAATAGAAAATTTTACAGTTCTGTTAAAAAGTCATTATTGTTGTTAAAAGTTCGTCTTATTGGATTGAAAATTCACTTTTTTCATAGAGACTTATTTATTGTTTAAAAATTTATATTTTGATCATGAAAAGTCAATTGAAATGTTTTTTAACAGGAAATTCAACTATTTTTACAAACTTCATCTTTTTGATTTAAAAATTCATCTGTTTTAGCAGAAATATCATTTATCAAAGGAAAATTCAACTTTTTGGTTAAAATTATTCTTCTTTGTTTGATTATTCGAGTATTTTGTTTGAAGGATTTGGTGGATTTACTTTGTTAAGAAATAATTTTTTTGTTTCTAAAGATTTATATTTTTATTTAAAAATTCATTGTTTTGGTTGAAATATTAACTATTTTGTTACTAAATAATATTTTCAAATTAATAATTCAACTGCTTGGGTAAAACTTAAACTATATTGATAAAAAATTTAATTTTTGATTGAATGCTCATGTCTTTGGTTGAAAATTAAACTGTTTAGGTAAAAAGCCGTTCCAGTATAT
>JAAAKG020118398.1:0-15168 GCA_010014905.2 Druon quercuslanigerum
TTTTGATTTTTGATTTATATAATTATTCTTATTTATAAATTCTAATTTAATAATTTAAATAAAAATCATTGAATTTTGAATTGCAATTAAGTGACTAAGCTTATTCATCGCGCAGCTTATTCAGCAATTTCTGGTGAAACGCGAACTTCATCTAGTTTTGAATTTAAATATTCTTATCTATCTAATTTAAACATTCTTAATTACCTAATTTACATTTTAGTAGGTTTTTTTATTGCTTTTAGATTTCAATATTCTAAATTGTATGGTTTCAATTATATACAAACGAGCTTCAGTTAAGAGAATTTTTAACTAAACAATTTTGAATTAAATTCCTTCAAAATAAATTTAAAGGAATGAGAAAATCAATAAAATAACTTGTTAAATTTAAATCTTAAATCTTAGAATATTTAAGATCTAGGCTTTTAAAATTTTTTGAAAATTATTAAAAAATGTCGAAAAATTCAAACGCAACTAGAAAAAAAACAATAACTAATTGAAATCCTTAAAATTCTGCAATTTTAAAAATTGGAATCACAGCGACACTGTTTTATATTCTTTTAGAATTTTACATTTTTAGTGTAAAAATTTACAATTGTCCAATTATCAGATGAAGATTAAAAAAAATTATTTAAAACTCAACATTTCTTTGATTTGAATGTTTCAAAAATAAAAATAAAATATTAAATAAAGTGTATAAAATTAAAAGATTTGAAAGCCAAAAGTTATGAATTGCGTTGTTTAAAATAAAAAAATATAGAACTTGAACTATCCAAAATTTATAACCAAATAATTTATTAAGCTTTCTTATTTTTGCTATTTTTGCTATTTTAAATTTTTGGTTTAAATAATTATTCTTATTTATAAATTTTAATTTTATAATTCGAATAAAAAACATTGAATTTTGAATCGCATTAAAGTGACTAAGCTTATTTATCGCGCAGCTTATTCAGCAATTTCTGGTGAAACACGAACTTCATCTAGTTTTGAATTTAAATATTCTTAACTATCTGATTTAGACATTCTTAATTACCTGATTTACATTTTATTATGTTTTTTACTTATTTTAGATTTAAATTTTCTAAATTGTTTGGTTTCAATTTTATACATACTATCTTCAGTTAAGAGAATTTTTAACTAAACAATTTTGAACTGAATTTCTGCAAAATAAATGTAAGGTGATGAGAAAATCAATAAAATAAATTCTCAAATATCTAAAATTTATAATTAATTATTCTATTAACTTTTTTTTTTTTAATTTTCGAGTTAAATAATTATTCTTATCTATAAATTCTACTTTTATAAATCAAATACGAAAGGGTGAATTTTAAAATGTATAAACTAACAATGATAAAATTATTAATATTTGAACGATTTAAATTTCAGTAAAATAATTAAAATTTTGAAAGAATTGATTTTAGAAAAGTTTTGCTATCACAATTCTGGCTAATTAAATAATTTTTTATTTGAAAATAAAGTTTAAATTCTTTTAATTTAGGTCGTTTAACAATAAATATTTTTTAATTTTTAATTTTATAAATTAATTTTATGAATACATGAAAAAAGTTAAATAGTATATTTTGGTTCTGTTTCGGCGTCTTTGCTCTAATTTTGTTATAATTGACGAGTCACTTAGAGAAAAAAACAACATTTTTTACTCTAGTTTTTTATTCTAATGCAAAAGTCAACAAACTTATACAAATTTTCAAAAATATTTATCGTTTAACATCAGAACATGACGTGCGTAACAAGTGGAAAATTTCTAAAATGAGTATTTGGATATAATTATTTTCTACATCTGAATAATAAAAATTACTGTGAAGAAATGTAATAATTTTCATCAATTATGAGAAGCAATTATTATTGCTTATTCTACTTTATTTTTTGTTTGTTTAAAGATTCGATATTTCATTGAAAATTAATATAATTCGATTAAGAATTAAGTTTTTGTCTCAAAACTAAAATATTTTATTTTTTGAAAAAAAAAAAATCATGAAAATTTTACAATTTTGTTTAAAATTCGTTCTTTTTCGTAAAAAGTTAATTTTAAAATAAAAAATTTTAGGCGCATCAAGTATTATTTTTAAACTATAATAATTTTTTTTTAAAGGAAAATAAGATGACTAAAAACACAAACATGTGTTAACTTCAATTTTCCATAGCTCAAACATTTTACTTATTAAATAAAGTTTATTTCTAATTTGAAAAATAAAATAATATATTATGAATTTTAATTAAGAATTTTTGGGTCCATCGACTATTATTTTCAAAATTTAATAAATTATAGATAAGAATTAAAAAAAAAATTGAAACAAGTAAAATTAATGGACTTAATTGCTTAGGAATTATGAAAAATTTATTTAATTTATTAAAATTCTTTAGGTATTTACCAACAGAAATTGTGCTAAAAAAAATAATTAAGTACTTCATCGTGGAGGTATATAAAAATACTAATAACCGGAAGTTGATGGTGCGCCACTTATGTACCAAAATTTTTGGGGCGATCTTGACACCAATAAAAATTCAAAGATAA
The DNA here is from genome assembly GCA_010014905.2 of Druon quercuslanigerum. Classification (NCBI taxonomy): domain Eukaryota; kingdom Metazoa; phylum Arthropoda; class Insecta; order Hymenoptera; family Cynipidae; genus Druon; species Druon quercuslanigerum. Next base: position 2,531 of record JAAAKG020118398.1, read on the forward strand.
CGCAGCATACGGTCTATATTTATCATTTATTTAACTTAATTCGAAAACATGTCTGTAAAAAGTAGTTCATAGAAATTTTTTTTATTAAAAAAGTTGTCATTTTTCATAAAAAGAAAAACAGCTTTTTTAATTTAAAAAAAATCGAAATTTCAAATCGAGATTTCACGTAAAATAATAAAAAATAAAAAATTCCATTTTCCGATAAAATTTCGCAAGGTACAAAAAAAGATTATAAGTAAAAATGGTGCAACCAAAAAGTATCTAAAAATTTTTATTAATATTTTTCAAATAGGACAAATATATTTTCTTTTTAAAAAAAATAAAAAATTTTGGTTTGGAAAAAAAGAGACAAAAAATTGAGAATACAAAACTTGTTGCAAATTTCTTATAAACTTTTGTTACAAAAATACATTAAAAATAAAATAATTTGCCTAGAGAGCCCTTAATTATTATTTAAACACATTTTTTTTTAAATGCATTAATTGTTTTGAACTTTTTTTAAAGCATGTGTTATTGAAATTTTTCAACCTTTTCCACCAAGCTTCACCACACGGCAAAATCTAAAAAAAAATAAAAATACCTTAATAATAATTTTGTTTTTTAGAAATGGATAATATAAAATTATAAAATAATATATACAAATAATGCTAATTTTAATAAATTTTTAGTTATGCTACAATGTTTGTTTACAATAATTATTTACTTAATTTAAAAATAAATCCAACATCTAAAACTAATTACAGAACTAGATATTAATTATTTATTTAATAATAATGGGATATAATTATATTGTAGAAATATCAGAAGTTGTCATATATATTATCCTTTAGTCCGCATGTAACTTTTTTTTAACAGCTTCAATTCATTTGTCTCTGAAAAAAAAGAAAAGCCAGTTTTTAAAACATTATTATCTTATATATAAAATAATAATTTTCCTTTTTAGTTTTTTTATCTATTGATAAAAATTAAGATTTTTCAAAAAATCAATTTAGTGAAGCGATTTTTTTAAATAAGTAACTTTATTTCACCGAAATATTTATATTTGAATGTTTCAAAACATTATTGGAAAATTATAAAATTTTAATTTAAAATAATTATTTAATACAATAAAATAATTATCTTCTAAAAAACAATTGTTTTTAACAATTTAAAACATTTCAAATGAATTCTGAACAAGTTTTAAAAAATCTGAAACTCTTTAAGACATTTTTCAAAATTTGTTAAGAATATTTTTTAAATGTAGGTAAATTCAAATAATTAAAAAAAAATTAATTAAAATAATTCAAACACAATTTAAAATATAAAAAGTTATTTTTTTTTAACAAAACGTAGATCATTGAGGAATTTTGAATGAAATTTGGAAACATCTGAAGAATTCTGAACGATTTCAAGATGATAATTTTTTTTAAGGTTCTTGGAAAAGTGAAAATTATTTTTTTTTTTAAATATAATGCTTAAAAGAATTTGTTTAGTGTTGAAAATAAAAAACTTATTTTACACCGTCGGGATTTTTATTTTTCGTGATTTTTTAGTCGTCCGGAATAAATAAAATCGCCAAGTAATAAAATTCCTGAGTTGGAAAAATCCAGAATAAAATTCCAGAATTTTTTTTATAATAATAATAAATTGAAAAATTCCCAAATTAATGAAATTTCCGAATAATACTATCCCCCAGTTTTAAAATTACTGAATTATAAAATTCACACATTAAAAATTTCTGTAATTAAATAAATTATTGTATTTTGTAAATAAAATATTAAATGTAACATAATTTTTATTGTAATCATTTTATTAATTTGATAAATAAATAAAGAATTTAATTCGGGATTTTTTAGTCGTCCTGTATAATGAAATTACGGAGTCGGGAAAAATGTGCAAATCATAAAATTTTCTAATAGTTTATAATGTTTCCGAATTGAAAAATTCCCGAATAATGAAAATCGTCAATTGGAAAATTTCTGGGACTAAAAAATCCTGATTAGTAAAATTCGGGACACTGTTAAATTTCTAATGGAAAAATTCCGGACTAATAAAATTCCCTTATTAAAAAATTCCTGAACATAAAAAATTACATCTTTTTATAAATAACAAATTAAATGTAATACAATTTAAACTCGAATAGATTTAAATGATTTTATAAATAAAGAAAAACATTTAATTCGGGAATTTTTCTAGTTTCTATAATTTATAATTCGTCAATTTTCTACCAAGAATTGCATTATTCGAGAATTTTATTATTGGGGAATTAGGAAATTTCCTAATTCGGGAATTTTGTTATTCGACAATTTTATTATTTATAAAATGTTTTTATTTGGGAATATAATTATTGGGTTATTTTACAGTGTCGGGAATTTTTTTCTTCAGAATTTTTCAGTCGTCCCGAATAATAAAATTCCTGAATTTGATAATTCCCAAACAATCGATAATATTAACGAATAGGAAAATTCCCGAAGAATAAAATTTCCGACAGAAAATTGCTGAATTATAAAATACCCGAATTAGAAAATTATCAAATTAGAAAATTCCCAGATTTAAAAAATTAAAATTTTGCTATTAGGAATTTCATTCTTCGTGAGTTTGTCATTTCTGTAATTTCGTTATTCCTGAATAATAAAATTTTTGAACAATTTTATAATTTTATTAAATTGAAAAATTTCCGATTAATAGAATTCTTGATTTAAAAAATTCCCGAATTATACAATAATCAAACTAGAATATTATGGAATTATAAAATTCTAGAATTTAAAAATTAAAATGTTTCCATTCATAAGTATTATTAGATTTTTGCAAATTCGGTAATTTTCTATTAAGCAATTTTCCACTGTAGGGAATTTTATTATTCGGGACTTTTCAGTTCTCCTGAAAAATAAAATTTCCGAATAATGAAATTCCTAAATAATATATTTAATAATATTAAATAATAATATTCCTAATAATAAAATGTACTAATAGTTTATAATATTAATGAATTAAAAAATTCCCGAATCGTTTTTTAATATTAGCAAATTGGAAAAATGTCCGAATAATAAAAATCTCGACTTATAAATTTCACGGATTTAAACAATTAAACTATTGCAATTAAAATTATATCACACTAAAAAATTAAAATTAAATATATATAACAAAAAATTTTAATTGTTTAGATTCCAGATTTTTCTATTAGGAATTTTATTATTCGTAGAAATTTTTCAGTTCGGGAATTTGTCCATTCCGAAATTTTATTTTGTGGAATTTTGCAGGCGTGCCATTACAAATGCATAACATTTTTCAATAAAATATAATATTTCTTGTAGAAAATCTAAATATTCAGTTAAATTGACGCAAGCACTATTAAAAATCACTGCTGGCTTTGAACCACGATAACTCAGCGAAAAAAAATGATAGGGCATTTAAAAAAAAGAGTTAGAAAGCCTATGAAATTCCAGGTCTAGTAATCTGAAACAAATTTTTTTTTTATCTGTCAGAGAGAATACAGCACGTGATAAGTTTTTAAAAAAAATTCTAGATTTTATAAAATTTTGTACCTTGACTTCAACTTTTAGCATGACCTAGGAAAATTGTTGCAAAAATCTGAAAATTTTATGACGTAGAGCCGGAAATTTTATCTTTAATTTAAGCCAAAGAAACTTAAAAAATCTTTATCGGTTCCCGAGATACGATTAAAAAGGTTCAATCGTATTTAAGTTGAGTTTTCGTCGTCGATCACGGTTCTCGACCGGTCTGCTGCTCGCCTCCTTCGTCGAGGCAGGACCGAATAGGCCACGCCCAGAGGTAGTGCTTGATTGGGGCTCTCTTATACCTTTCATTCTGCTCATTAGTAATTTTTATTTACTGTTTATTTACTGTTTATTTACTGTTTTATATTTAATTCATATAGAATTTGATAAAGTTGATACAAATTTTAGGAAATAAAAAAAACCGTTTATCATTCTTTTATTCTTTAAATATAGGGATAATTTTGAATTGAAATAATTGTAATCAATTAAAAAAAACAATGAATAATTTGAAAAGTTTACAATAAATTAAAATAAAAATTACTGATGGGCAGAATCAAAAGTATAAGAGAGCCCTGATGAAGCACCACCTCTGGGCGCGGCCTATTCTGTCCTGCCTCAACGAAGGAGGCGAGCAGCAGACCGGCCGAGAACCGTGATCGTCGACGAAAACTCAACTCAGATATGATTGAACATTTTTAATCGTATCTCGGGAACAAATAAAGATTTTTTAGGTTTCTTTGGCTTAAATTAAAGATGAAATTTCAGGCTCTACGTCGTATAATTTTCAAATTTTTGCAATAATTTTTCTAGGGCATGCGAAAAGTTGAAGTCAAGTTACAAAATTTTAGAAAATGTAGAATTTCTTTTTTAAAAACTTATCACTTGCTGTATTCTTGCTGTGTATATTGCAAATAAATAAAACTAAACCTAAAATTAAAATTAAAAATCCTATAAAATGTTAGGTCAGCTTACACGGTTTCTTTGGCGGTTTAAGAATTTCAGCGCACAACCGGTTTTCAGCGTATTTCATAAATTTGGTCACATCGCTGTCAGAAGCGCATGGTAGTGCTAATTTTATAATATCTTTTTTCTGGCTATGTACTTTATTACTCTGCTCACATATACCCTTAATATAAGGAAGATAGTTCGGGTCATTGCTTTTGTACTTTTTAGTTCCAAATTTTCGTATCTGCATGCCCGCGTCGCGAATATTTACAAAAGCTAACTCCAGTCTCTTCGCCTTCTGGTTGACGACAATAGTACATTTGGCCTGCAAATCCTTATCCCCTATATTAAAAAAAGTTTTCAAAAAGGTCTTCGTGCCCGCTGGCAAATCTTCAGATTCCGCGAACCCTGAAAATTTTGTAAATAAATAATTGAATTACTGTTTGTGATAATCCACGATACATTTATTATTATCGCATTAAAGTGACTAGTCTTAGTCACTGCGCAGCTTATTCAGCAATTTCTGGCGAAACACGAACTGCATCTAATTTTAAATTTAAATATTTTTCACTATCTGATTTAGATATTCTTAACTACCTGCTTTAAATTTTAGTAGGTTTCAAATTTATTTTAGATTTATATATTCTAAATTGCTTGGTTTCAATCTTATACATACAATCTTCGGTTAACAGAATTTTGCACTAAATAAAATAAATAAAAATTACATGTGAAATTTAAACCTTAAATCGTAGAATATTTAAGATCTAGGCTTTAAAAAAAATTTTTTAATTATTTAAAATTTTTCCAGTATTTTGAAAATTTTAAACTGAAGTTGAAAAAAAACAATATCGAATTGAAATTCTTAAAATTATGCAATTTAAAATAATTGGAATCACAGCAACCCTGTTTTATAATCTTCTAGAAATTTTACATTTTTAGTGTAAAATTTTACAATTGTCCAATTTTCAGATGAAGATTAAAAAAATTATTTAAAACTCAAAATTTATTTAATTTGAATGTTTAAAAAATAAATAGAAAATTTAAATAAAGTGTAAACAATTAAAAGAAATGAAAATACAAAGTTACGAATTGCGTTGTTTTGAATAAAAAATATCGGAATTGAACTATCTCTTTTTGCTTTTTGCTTTTTGCTTTTTTCAATGTTTTATACAAATAATTATCCTTGTATATAAATTCTAATTTTATAATTCAAATGAAAAACATTTAATTTTGAATCGCATTCAAGAGACTAAGCTTCTTCATCGCGCACCCTATTCAGCAATTTCTGATGAAACACGAACTTCATCTAATTTTAAGTTTAAATATTCTTAACTTTCTGATATAAATATTATTAAATACCTGATTTACAATTTAGTAGGTTTTTTATTTATTTAAGGTTTAAATATTGTAAATTTTTTGCTTTCAATCTTATACATACAATCGTCAGTTAACATAATTTTTAACTAAATAAAATAAATGAAAATAACTTGTCAAATACATACCCTAAATAGTAGAATATATAAGATCTAGGCTTTTAAAATTCTTTTAAAAATTTCCCAGTATATTGAAAATTTCAAAGTCATCTTGAAAAAAAAAAATAATATCGAATTGAAATCCTTACAATTATGCAATTTAAAAAATTGGAATCACAGCGACCCTGTTTGATATTCTTTTTAGAATCTTTAGATTTTCAATTTAATATTTTACAATTGTCAAATTATCAGATAAAGTTTAAAAAAATTATTTAAACATCAAAATTTATATGATTTTGATGTTTTAAAAATAAATAAAAAATTTTAATGAAGTGTAAAAAATTAAAAGAACTGAAAATAAAAAGTTGTGAATTGCGTTGCTTAAAATAAAAAATATCGGAGTTGAACTATCTAAAATTTATAACTGATAATTCTATTAATTTTTGTTATTGAATTGCATTGCATTGAATTTGTTATTGAATTGCATTAAAGTGACTAAGCTTAGTCACCGCGCAGCTTATTCAGCAATTTCTGGCGAAAGACGAACTTCATCTAATTTTAAATTTAAATATTCTTAACTATCTGATTTAAATATTCTTAACTACCTGATTTAAATTTTAGCAAGTGTTTTATTTATTTTAGATTTAAATATTCTTAATTGCTTGGTTTCAATCTTGTACATACAATCTTCAGTTTTGAATTAAATTTTAAATTTTGAATTAAATTCCTTCAAAATAAATTTAAAGGAATTAGAAAATAAAGAAAATAGCTTGTCAAATTCAAACCGTGAATCGTGGAATATTTAAGATCTACGCTTTAAAATTTTTGTTTTAATTATTTTAAATTTTTACAGTAAATTGACAATTTCAAACGCAACTTGAGAAAAAACAATATCGAATTAAAATCCTTAAAATTATGCAATTTGAAAAATTGGAATCACAGCGATCCCTTTTTATATTCTTTTTAGAATTTTACATTTTTAGTTTAAAATTTTACAATTGTCCAACTTTTCAATAAGGATTAAATAAAATTATTTAAATCTCAAAATTTATTTGATTTAAAAGTTTTAAAAATAAATAAAAAATTTAAATAAATTGTAAAAAATTAAAAGAACTAAAAATAAAATATTATGACTTGCGTTGTTAAAAATAAAAAATATCGGACTTGAACTATCTAAAATTTATAACTAATTAATCTATTATAATAATATAATATTATAATATTATATTTTTATAAATTTAAACTTTATAATTTAAATAAAAGACATTCAGTTTTAAGTCGCATTAAGGTGACTAAGCGTATACATCGCGCAACTTATTCAGAAATTTCTGGTGAAACACGAACTTCATGTAATTTTTAATTTAAATATTCTTCACTATCTGATTTAAACATTCTTAATTACCTGGTTTAAATTTTAGTAGGTTTTTTATTTATTTTAGATTTAAATATTCTAAATTGTTTGGTTTCAATCTTATACATACGATCTTCAGTTAACAAAATTTTTAACTAAATAAAAAAAATCAACATAACTTGTCAAATTTAAACACTCAATCATAGAATATTTAAGATCTAGGCTTTACAAAAATTTTTTAAAATAATTTAAAATTGTTCCAACATGTTGAAAATTTCAAACTAATCTTGAGAAAAAACCATATCGAATTGAAATCCTTAAAATTATGCAATCTCAAAAATTGGAATCACAGCGACCCTGCTATATATTCTTTTTGCAACTTTACATTTTTAGTGTTTAGTGTTTTAAAAAATAAATAAAAAATTTAAATAATAGCGGAGTTGAACTATCTACAATTTATAACTAATTATTCTATTAATGTTTGTTATTTTTGCTATTTTTTAAAATTTTTTATATAAATAATTATCCTTTTATATAAATTATAGTTTTATAATTCAAATTAAAAACATTCAATTTTGAATCGCATTAAAGTGACTAAGCTTATTCATCGCGCAGCTTATTCAGCAATTTCTGGTGAAACACGAACTTCATCTAATTTCAAATTTAAATATTCTTAGCTATTTATTTAAGCTTTAAATATTCTAAATTGTTTAGTTTTGATCTTATACATACAAGCTGCAGTTCAGTGAATTTTTTACCAAACAATTTTGAACTGAATTCCTTCAAAATAAATTTAAAGGAATGAGAAAATCAAAAAAATAACTTCTAAAATTCAAACCTTAAATCGTGGAATGTTCCAGATTTAGGCTTTTAAATTTTTTTAAAATTATTTAAAATGTATCCAGTATATTGAAATTTTCAAACTCAACTTGAAAAAAACAATGTCGAATTGAAATCCTGAAAATTATGCAATTTCAAAAATTGGAAGCACAGCGACCCTGTTTTATATTCTTTTTAGAATTTTACATTTTTAGTGTAATAATTTACAATAGTCCAATTTTCAGATGAAGATTAAAAAAAACTATATAAAATGTTTATTATTTTGTTTATTATTTTTAATTTTTGATTTAAATAATTATTCTTATTTCTAAATTTTAATTTTTTAATTAAAATAAAGAACGTTTCATTTTGAAATGTGTGAACTAACAATTATAAAATTGTTAATATTTAAGCGATTTTTTACTTAAAATAAAGTTCGAATTCGTTTAATTTAGGTTCTTTAACAATACAATTTTTTTAATTTTTAATTTTATAAATCAATTTCATGAATACATGAAAAAAGCTTAATAGTATTTTTTGATTCTGTTTCGGCATCTTTGCTGTAATTTTGTTATAATTGACAAGTCACTTAGAGAAAACAACAACACATTTTTTATTCAAGTGTTTTATTCTGATGTAAAAGTCAATAACATTATACAAATTTTTCAAAATATTTATCGTTTAACATTTAGAATATGACGTGCATAAAAAATGGAAAAATTCTAAAAATAGTATTTGGATATAATTATTTTTTACTTCCGAATGGTAAAAATGACACTAAATAAATTTTATAATTTTAACAAATATTGAGGAGCAATTATTATTCCTTATTGCAATTAATTTTTTGTTTGTTTGGAGATTCGATATTTTATTGAAAATTAATATTATTTAATTAAACATTAATTTTTTGTCTCAAAACTTAAATATTTTATTTTTTTATAAAAAAATCATTTCCATGATTAAAAATTTAACTATTTTGTTTAAAATTCGTTCTTTTTCGTAGAAAATTTATTTTTCCGACTAAAAATATAACTTCCGTTTTATATGAAAATGAGTCTTCTTTTTAGTTAAAAATTTATGTCTCTAGTTTGAAATTCTTATTTTTGGAGATTAAAATTTAATTATTATTATTAAAAATTTTAATCTTTTACATCTCTTTACTTGAAAATCTATATTATATGCTTTTCTTTAATTGTTTTTTGATTGAAAATAAAATTTTGTTTTTGAACTTTTTTTTTCTTTTTTGGAAACTTTTGTCATAAAAAATACAATCAAAAAATTGAAGGAAAAGTCAAGTTGTATAACTACGGATAAATAAAATAATAATTTTTCATTGTGTAAAGATTTCAATTTTTTAAAATAATTTATTTGTAATATGAAGCATAAAATTTTATAAATTTAGGTTTACTCAAAAACATTTTTGGGCCCATCAGCTATTAATTTTGAAATTTAATAATTTTTTTAAAAGGAAAATAAGATGACTAAAAATAAAAAGATGTCTTAACCTCGATTTTCCGCAGCCTAAACATTTTAATTAATAAACAAAATTTATTTCTAATTTAAAAAATAAAATAAAATTTTATAAATTTTAAATTTTATTTTTAAATGTTCTGGGGTATAACATTTTTAGATTTTGATAAAAAATTCTTGGGTTCATCAACTATTAATTTTAAAATTTAATAATTTTTAGGTATGAATTTTAAAAAATTTTTGACACAAGTAAAATTGATGGAATTAATTTCTTAGGAATTATGAACAATTTATTATTAATTCATTAAAATTCTTTAGGTACTCACCGACAGAAATTGCAATCAAAAAAAGAATGAAGTACATCATCGTGGACGTATATAAAAATACTAATAACCGGAAGTTGACGACGGGCCACTTATATACCAAAATTTTTGGGACGATCTTGACACCAATAACAATTTAAAGAAACCGAAGCATGCTGTCTATATCTGTCATTTATTTGCATTCAATCGAAAACACGTCTGTAAACAGTAGTTCAGAGAAAAAAAAATTTTTAATTTAAAAAGTTGTTTCTTTTACTTGTTACATTCTCATACTAATAAAGATGTATTGTTTTTTTAAATAATTTTATACACACGACTTTTTTTATAACAGGAAAATTATCAGAGTTGTTTAATTTAAAAACAAAATAAAAATTTCAAATTAAAGCGACGAAACTTTTGACCGCGCAGCTTATTCAGCAATTTCTGGTGAAACACTAACTTCATCTAATTATAAATTTAAATATTCTTATCTATCTTATTTAAATATTCTGAACTACCTGATTGAAATTTTAGCAGGTGTTTAATTTATTTAAGGTTTTAATATTCTAAATTGTTTGGTTTCAATCTTATACATACAATCTTCAGTTTTGAATTAAATTTTGAATTGAATTCCTTCAATATAAATTTAAAATTAAATAAAATTTAAGCCGTTAAATACTTAACTAACTCAAATAATAAACAAATATAAAATAACTCAACTTGAAAAAAAACAATATATAATTGAAATCCTTAAAATTATGCAATTTCAAAAATTGGAATCACAACCACCCTATTTTATATTCTTTTAGGAATTTTACATTTTTAGTGCAATATTTTACAATTGTCCAACTTTTCGATGAAGATTAAAAAAAATTATTTCAAAATTTATTATCAAAATTTTAAATAAAGTGTGCAAAATTAATAGAACTGAAAATAAAAAGTTAGGAATTGCGTTGATTAAAATAAAAAATATCATCCCGCAGCTTATTCAGAAATTTCTGGTGAAACACGAACTTCATGTAATTTTAAATTTAAATATTCTTAGCTGTCTGATTTAAATATTATTGAATACCTGATTTAAATTTTAGTAGGTTTTTAAATTATTTCAAATTTAAATATTCTAAATTGTTTGGTTTAAATCTTATACATACATTCTTCAGCTCAGAGAATTTTTAACTAAACAATTATGAACTGAATTCTTTCAAAATAAATTTAAACGAATGAGAAAATAAAAAAAATAACTTCTCAAATTCAAACCTTAAATTGTAGAACATTTAAGATCTAGGCTTTCAAATTTAAGAAAAATGATTTAAATTTTTCCAACATATTAAAAATTTCAAACTCAACTTGAAAAAAAACAATATCGGATTGAAATCCATAAAATTATGCAATTTCTTAAATTGGAATCACAGCCATTGTTCAACTCTTCGATGAAGATTAAAAAAAAATATTTATATTTTTTAATTTGTTTGATTTGAATGTTTAAAATTTATTATAAACATTTTTAATTAGGTGTAAAAATTAATAGAACTAAAAATAAAAAGTTAGGAATTGCGTTGTTTAAAATAAAAAAAATCGAAGTGGAACTATCTAAAATTTATAACTAATTAATTTATTAAGTTTTGTTATTTTTGCTATTTTTAATTTCTTAATTTTTTATGTAAATAATTATTCTTATTTATGAATTCTAATTTTATAATTCAAATAAAAACCATTGAATTTTGAATCGCATAAAAGTGACAAAGCTTATTCATCGCGCAGCTTATTCAGAAATTTCTGGTGAAACACGAACTTCAGCTAATTTTAAATTTAAATATTCTTAACTATCTTATTTAAATATTCTCAACTACCTGATTGAAATACTCAACTAACTCATAATAATAAATAAATATAAAATAACTCAACTTGAAAAGAACAATATCGAATTGAAATCCTTAAAATTATGCAATTTCAAAACTTGGAATCACAGCCACCCTTTTTTCATATTCTTTTTAGAATTTTAAATTTTTAGTGTAATATTTTACAATTGTCCAACTTTTCGATGAAGACTAAAAAAATTATTTTAAACTCAAAATTTATTTAATTTGAATGTTTAAAATTTATTATAAAAATTTTAAATAAAGTGTAAAAAATTAATAGAACTGAAAATAAAAAGTTAGGAATTGCGTTGTTTAAAATAAAAAATATCGTAGATGAACTATCTAAAATTTATAACTAATTAATCTATTCATTTTTGTTATTTTTGCTATTTTTATTTTTTTTAATTTTTGATATAAATAATTATTCTTATTGATAAATTCTAATTTTATAATTCGAATGAAAACCATTGATTTTTGAATCGCAATTAAGTGGCAAATCTTATTCATCGCGCAGCTTATTCAGAAATTTCTGGTGAAACACGAACCTCATATAATTTTAAATTTAAATATTCTTAACTATCTGATTGAAATATTATTAAATACCGGATTTAAATTTAAGTAGGTTTTAAATTTATTTTAGATTTAAATATTCTAAATGGTTTGGTTTCAATCTATTACATACAATCTTCAGTTCAGAGAATTTCTAATTAAAAATTTTTTAACTGAATTCCTTCAAAATAAATTTAAAGCAATAATAAAATAACTTCTCAAATTCAAACCTTAAATTAAATAAATACAAATTTGAAATAAAGTGTAAAAAATTAAAAGAACTGAAAATAAAAATTTAGGAAATTTGTTGTTCAAAATAAAAAATATCGAAGTTAAAATATCTAAAATTTATAACTAATTAATTTATTAATATT